>LZPO01117278.1:52118-66411 GCA_001675575.1 Neotoma lepida
TGGTGGGGCAGGAGGAGGGAGGAGAGGGAGATCTGAGGTTGGTATGTAAAAGGAGTGGAAGATCTTTTTAATAATAATAATAATAATAATAATAATAATAATAATAATAATAATAAAGTGGCCTGTGAAGGCTTCCAGGCTTCACTTTAACTGCTACAACACGATCAACAAGTTGAGAGGAGAGGCTGCGATTAACGTGGAGAGCCAGAAAACTGCAGCTTGAACTTGGGGTCTTGGGGAACATGTCTGTAAGACAGATAGAAATTAGAGACAAACATTAATATTACATATCCACAAGTTAGAAAGAAATGCTTGAGAAGTGTTGGTTGAAAACATGGCTAAGATGGGATATAGAAACGGAAGGGAATGGAAGACTTCACAGAGGTTAAATCCCTCTCTTTTCACTCCACTGGCTTCTCCACCTGCCAATCCTTCTATATCCTGCCCCAGTGCACTACGTGCCGCATCAGGCAGAGGCAGATTGAGAAGGAATAACTACAAAGGCAATCATTAAGTCTTTGACTTCGAGAAATTAATGGAGAAAGATGAGAAGAGGTAGAAAGGCAGTCCAAGCATGTAGGAAAGGAGAGAGAATGTCCTGTGCAAGCCACTGGCACCAATGAGATGGTTATAGCTAGATTAAGAAGTATATAGTACTAAACATTCATAATTTGTGCTAGCAGGGAGATTGCCCATGTGCTTCAAACAATTTTGCCTTAAAATGTCTAATGTCTGAAAATTGAGAGGCGCATCTTAGCAGTAAGGTGTTTCTCATTTATATTTTTTATTTTTCTAATTTCTGTATAATCAATTGTATTACTTTTCAACAAGAAACATCTACACATTTTAAACTCATTTTCCTTTCCTCTCTGAAACACTCTTCTGAAATACATTTTAATATTAGCTAGAATGCTCTGGTGTGTGTCAGTGTCTAACACCAGGTATCAGCAGGAATTTCAGCAATAAGAACAGCACTTTTGTTTAACACACTCCAGAAGCAGGCATGGTCAGAAAGTGGGGAGTATGTCAGGGGCAGGGAGAACATGAGCATTACTGAATGATAAAAGAATATTTTAGCTACTTTTATTAATTTTCCCTATTTCTAAAGAAAGACTTTCTGTATAACATTTCAACATTACAGCATAAGAGAATTCCTCTAGATAATTGAATAACTAAGTCATTTGGGTAAAAAGCTATATAAACTTTGAAGATATCTACAACATCCCTTGATAACCCATTCCAATATCCTGAGGCTGCACTATTTCACATCACACACTTCAATATAAAATAGATATGATAAGGGCAAGGAGAGGAGACATACTTGGAGCTAAGCGTGAAGTCTCATCTAAGTCCCAACGGTCATGTTGCCGAGAATGCAAAATCATGTCCAAATGGTGTGACATACTCTGAGAAACATGGGAAAAAGGAAATTTCTTGTTGTAAGAGTCTACTGGAAAGTGTTAAAATTGTCAAAAACAGAGCTAAAATATAAAAATAAACAGCCCTTGGAGTCTTATTGTCGATTGGAGAAGACACCATTTACTTTTTAATTACAGTTATTCTCCTAGCAAATACCGAGTATCAAACNAAATTCGCAAGTTACGTATCCACCTCTTTCTACTGTGAAGCAAAACTTAGGAACTGTAAGGATGTGTTGAGTTGCCAAGTCCCATTCCTATACACAAAGCCACATAGCTGTGAATGGGCCGATCAGCCATCACTTGAAAACTTCAGAATTCATAGAAACCCGCATCCAAAGCAACTTTGCATTATAGTTTGTTTGTTCCTCCTTGGGAACTCAAAGCTGAGCTCCCCGGCTGACAAAGAGTAGCTGTGGCCAAGCATTAGGTAATAAGGCTACGTTTTGATGTCATTCATAATTTAATTCTGAAAAATTCACACACCTCGGCTTGTAATTTACAGTTAACTGACTGTATTACAATCATTGAAAAAAGGCAAAGCCATTTGACTGTTACCCTTTCATTCTTAATTAAGGCATATGATTACTTTTGACACATCATTTTGTGTTCCCCGACAGTTCTGATGAAATCACACTACTCTTTTGTGAGGTATGCAGATATGACTAGTCCCTGGAAAACTTTCCAAGTGCAGTTTGTAACTAGCGTGCAGTTGTTTGGAGAGTTGCCCTCTAAGAATTCGATAATCTACCATGTCCTCAAAGCTCTGCCTTTTTATGGACATTAATTAAATGTTCATCCATGCCGACAATTAATCACTTTTTCTTCTTAACATTGGTAATGATTGCAGAATAGTGATGTCACTGATTCCACAATGGTTTACAGAGTATATACATTAACACGTTCAATCACAGCAGTTACAATCCCATTACTTGAGTAATTACATCTGAGAGGGGCAGAAAACCCTTCAGCTGCTAATAGTGGTGGCTTATTTCACATTTATGTTTTCCCCATAGGCATAAAAATCCCTCATATTTTTTACATTAGCAAGTTGGGAGATAGAAGGACACCCTTTGAGTATCTCCAACATAGCATTATCATTTCTCACAGTGTTCAAAAGGCCCTTTCCAAGGATTTCTCTCTAAACTGTTGAGAGACGGGCTTATTTTCAATCTAAGAATGTATGATAGGAGTTACATGGAATGGCCTTATCTAGCATTCCTAATAGTACAGCCCAAACTATTTAGCTAGGATTTGTTAACTCGTTCCTCTGACAAGGCAATGCAGCTTACCTAAACAGCGCCAGCATTCAATTCAGAGAAGTACTCAACACTCCCAGGTGTAATGTACGGCCAGACCATTCTACAGCACTGAAGGGAATCTTAATGAAACTCATTCGTGGCTGCCAATCTGGAAGCCGCAGGCAGGAGCCTGTGAAGGGTCTTAAGTGAACTCTCAGCCACATTCCCCCATGATACTGCTCATATTTAGATAGCAGATGGACATATCATAAAACGTGCTCAGGATCTGAAAATGTGCCAAAAGGAACAAGCGAGTCCTGACTTCTGGTAGGAATGTGGATATGATCCAGGCTAGTGCTGTGCTGAGCAGAAGAGAGAGACATTAATGATTCATGGAACCAGTTGGCTTTCACCAGGGCTGGAAAGGCAGCGCCCTGGCACATCTGAAGAGTTCCCCCTCCTGCCCCCAGCACTGCAGAAGCACTGTGACAAAAATCATGGAGCCAGGAGTGAACAATGAGACAAGAGGAGAATTGTGCTGTTATTTGGGCACTACCATGTTCTTCTCCCCTGAGGTTATGGACTGTTCCCTTGGACTCCGTAAACTCACCGCTTTAAGTTACACACCGAGCAAGAGGACTGCACTATCAGAACAAATCTTCATGTCAGAACTTTCTACATTCCATTCCAGAAATTCAGCCTAAAATTAGAAAAAGGACTTTTCTTAAACACACACACACAACTCTACAATAAATTGCTAACCAAGAAAATTATATACTTTTTTCCTCCCTAAGTACCTTATCAGCAGTGGTAACACCAAGAAATGACTTCACTCACACACACTCACAGACACACATACACACGACTCACACAGATATACACACACACTCACACAGATATACAGAAACAAACACATTCACACACACACACATACACACACACACATTCGCACACACACATTCGCACACACACACACACGTTCCTGTTCATCCTAAGTAAACACACACTCCTAAGTAAAACCACCAGCCTGCAGATTTAAATAACTGCTACAAGAAGCTTCCCTGAACGAGTAGAAGAACCATAAGGGTTTTTTCTTTACCTTCTCTCTCTTGTTTCTGTATCTCCTCATTTCTTAGAAGTTGTCATTCCAAGCAGAGAACTCGGGTCTCCTAATTGCTCTAACTAGGTAGGCATTAGTAAAGAAATAAACAGATTAATTATGTATTTTCACACTCACATCATTACATCTCAGTTAGCTGCTTCTTTGCTCCCTTTTTCCTTAGTATCTGTCCTTGATCAAATACAATACTTCTGTTGGTGTCACTAACATCGCACACTGACTCTAAACCTGTAGTCAGTAAGCGGAAACAAAAATACACTTGCCAGGACAAATCCCCAAAGACCAACATCCAGCCTTCGAGAGCTAAAACCACTGAAAGCGCTTCAGCTATTGCCTCCTGTGGGCAGCCTTGTTCAACCCCTCTCTCCTAAAAGAATGAAGCCACTTTGGGGGTTGCTATGGCACTTCATTTTTAACAGAAAGATATCACTTTAAACAACCCACCAGACTTAATTGCTAATGTCATACCCCCTCCTAGGCCGTCCCCTACATGAGGACAAGACCCCTATTTACCATTATAAGATCATATCTTCACACAAAGTTTACCAGACTAAAATTCATGCTGTTNATACATGAATGAAGTGGGGACAACCTCGAACAGTAGGAAGCTCTATATCCAATTTGACAACCTTGGCAACTGGTTGGCTTTTGAAAAAGCATAGGTAGAGTAGAGATCTAATTTAAACTGAAAGTTGGGGCAATGTAGAATTAAAAAGAAGAAAAACAAAAGGATATATAGTCTTTTTCCAGAAATTATATGAAATATTGGAGTTTGGAATCATTTGATTCACATGTGTGGAGATACCAGATACTTTGAGAGTACTTACTGTCGTAATTGAAAACCCNTGCCTGGAAACCCTGACCTTCCAAGGCTGCAGTCAGGAGAAGTAGGCAGANCACAGAATCCAGACCATAGATGAGATGAACTGGAGCAATCCAGACCATCCATCTTCATCCTGGGTCTCATAACAGCTGGGCATGGCAAGGATCTCCTGAAAGGAAGTGAGAAGCTAACGGAGTTCTCTAGAGAAGACCATCTCCTCTGTAGAAGTCCCTGCTCCATTTCAGCCTCTTTCTCTGACCCTCTGCACATGAATACAAATAACCCGAATCACAGTGATTTCACAGCGGGCAAGAGGGAGACGGTGCCTTCCATGAGAGCTATAAAATACAATTCAGTTAGGTGACTACAGGATAATGGCAAAGGGCTGTGGTGAGAAGTCACATGATGGAAAAAATAGCTTCAATTAAAACAATCAGAAATGAACTTCAACACATGAAGCACCCAGACCACTCATTAGCTTCCTTCATCTGCCAACCTTACTGTTGTTTTTGCTACTTGAGGACTGACTTCACCTTTATGTGAGATGAAATTAAAGGGCTTTTTACATTTTGTTATCAAGAGGGAAGAGCACAGGGTTGGTGAGATAGCTCAATGTCTTGGGGCACTTGTGCCACCAAGGCTGATACCTATGGTGATATTTTATCTGTGTTCCCCAATAAAATTTATCTGAGGATCGGAGGAAAAACGGGGCAGCCAGCCACTAGCAGTAAAACAATAGTCATGCAAGTTAGCACACGCCCTTAATCCGTTTGTTTCTCTGTGACTCCAAGGTCACATTGGGAACTAGGGGAAGAGGGTGGTGGCACATGCCTTTAATCCCAGTGTCAGCCATAGAGTTCTAGAGGTCCATGCAGACAAGACAGGAAGTGATGTAGCTTGGTAAGGATAGGAAATGAGTTATCAGAATGGACAGGCATAAAAAGCCGGNATAGACGGGAAGTNACTCTCTTCTCTTCGCTTCGCTCCTTGGAAGTAGCGGCAGCGTTGGTGAGGTGAGGCTAGTGGTGGCTTGCTCCTAATTCCTCTGATCTCTGTCAGGTTTTCACCCCTATTTCTTGTTTTGTGTGTTTATTAATAAGACTGGTTAGAAGTTCCTCTTACAGATACCTAAGTTCAATCCCTGGGACCCACATGGTAGGGGGAGAGAACAGACTCTTGCAAGTTGTTCTCTGACCTCCATATGGCATGAGCACCCATTCACATACATGCATAAACACACACACACACACACACACACAGAGAGAGAGAGAGAGAGAGAGAGAGAGAGAGAGAGAGAGAGAGAGAGAGAGAGAAGCATAATTTTTAAAATGTTTTAAAGTGTGTGTGTGTGTATGCATGTGTGTGTATGTGCATGAATGTGTGGGAGAGAGAGAGACAGAGACAGAAAGAAGGAGAGAGAGAGTTTCTCCTTCATATATGTATGTGCACCAAGTGTACTCCTGGTGCCTGAGGAGGACAGATCTTTTCAACTCAAGCATTCAATGAACTCTCCAGGAAAAGAAATCCAGTGAGTAGAGTTCAGGTACAAGGTGGACACAATGTTGGGCAAATGTCCTGAAGAATATCTGAATCCCAGCAGAGTANAAACTTTGACTTACTAACACAATGTTAGCAAGCAGGAAATACTTTCTAAAATAANTCCAGAAGAGAAGATGTAAAGTGCATTCAAGCTGGAACACAGAAGTACTGAAAAGGAATTTTCAGGGCCTGGGGATGCAGCCCAATTCGTAGGGTTCTTGCCAGCATGCATGAAACCCTGGGTTTGATCCTCAGCATAAGCTAAGCATGGTGATGCGTATCTATAAGCNCACTATTTGNGATACATAGAATCAGGAGCATCAACAGTGTAAGTTCATTCGCAGATACTCAAGGCCAGTCTGGCCTGTCTGAGGGCAGCCAGACATCCATGAGGAAACTGTCAAAGAAGCAATAACAAAAAGAGAAGGAAGGAAGGAACTGACTTTCAAGTATATATCTAGAATCAGAGGTAACTAAATTCTACCTATGAGAATAATGGTTTCTTCTGCATCTTATAATGGCAACACACTAAGGATAAACACTAAGTGTGAAAGAAAATTCTTATGCTGATTTCAAATCCTGGGCATATGTTTGGTGGGAACAAAACATCCTGAGGAACAGACAGACACTNCAGAGGGAAAAATCCCTTAGAAATGGAGTCACCACACCGCACCCACAGCCTGTTAAATTGTGTAGCCAAAAAGACCCTCAGCTTTCTACCTGACACCCAAAGAGGAACATTTGGAATAGTCCTAACTCCACCACTTCACCTGTGACATCACCCCTTTTCTATACCACTGGCCAAACAGTCCAACTCTCCAAGCAACTAAAATATAAGGAGCCTCTTTTCTTTGACATCCCCCACCCAAGTAAAAAGGACTTCCCAGAGGTGATTGATTCTGATAAACACAGCGCAGTATCACCCCACAGGTCAACATCATTTTGATAATGATAATTGTCCCCTGAGTAATTTTTATATTAGCCTACCAACATCTTTAGGCTTAGCGCATATTTGTGTTTATGTTCATGTACATATATGTATACCAAAGGAACTTCAATTGAGAACTTAAAATTGATAATAGTTTTTAAACTAGGTGACAAGGAGCTCAGCAGAACTTGCAGAGAACCACTGGGAGTCGTTTCTACAAGTCACCCATGTAGGCAGCTCACAACTGTCTGTAACTGAGGATCCTGGGAATCTGACACCCTCTTCTGGCCTCTACACACACAAGGGCACAGGCACAAGCACACACACAAATGCATATACACGGGGGTTGCATAAATAAAAATAGAATAAATGTAAACCACATGACAAAAGGCCTGGTTTTTGTTCACAAATCAAGTATATATTCAATTCTCCATATTTTTTACTACCTTTAGATAGAAGACAGACAGTAGAATATGAAAATAAATCTTATTTGAAAAGACTTTTAAGAATTCTCACACATGTCATAATGTAAACCATCCATACAAAAATATTTTCAGTTGGATTATGAATAATACATGTAAACATGAATTATGTAGAGAAGCTATTGTATACAACATACATGTGTGCTCTGGGTATTTATGTTCCTAATAAAGACTATGAGAGGGTATGATTCCCATATATCTAGGTGTCAGCATCATTGAAATCATTTCACAATAATTATCAAAAGTTTTCCAGAATCAATCCTTTTCCATGTGTTTTATATTCACTAAATTAATTTTTATTCATTTAATTATAATCTAAAAATAAACATACCTATGAACCAAGAAGAGTTGTCTGTGTGCTAAACAATCTATCATTTCCCACACATAACATTTCTCTAACTCTTCACCAGTGTCTAAGTGGCAGCTTTCTCTACAATCCTCTTCCACTTGCGTACTCATCACTCCAGATGGCTCTGTTTTCTACTCTGCTCTCTGGCAAGCTTCAGGCATGAAGAATTTCAAGACATGGAAAACAATAGCAGAGAACCTCTAATAGTCATAGTCAAACCCCTTGTTTTCAAGAACCACACACTTTGATACCCATTTGTCTTGAGCATCAAGGACATCAAGACATGGAAAACAATAGCAGAGAACCTCTAATAGTCATAGTCAAGCCCCTTGTTTTCAAGAACCACACACTTTGATACCCATTTGTCTTGAGCATCAAGGACATCAAGACATGGAAAACAATAGCAGAGAACCTCTAATAGTCATAGTCAANCCCCTTGTTTTCAAGAACCACACACTTTGATACCCATTTGTCTTGAGCATCAAGGACATCAAGGAAAGAAGGGGTCCAAGTAGCCAGTTCACTGCATGCTAAGTGTACAGCCACTTCTATCAACTTCCATGAGTCATAGTGAGGGATCCCACACACCGCTACCATGACCACCTTCTGACAACTGTCTTGGTATTTTCTTCTTGATTAATTAACATAATCTCCTTCCTGGAATTCATTATCTTCTTCCTTGCTTAGAGAACTCCTGAGAGGACATCATGACAGAAGCTCTTTGGTCACATGGTTATGTTTTCTCCAGATGAAATGAAAAGCAAAAGAAGAATAAGNATGACATAAGACATTACCATCTCCCAGGATTGTTCTGATTCTCCTGGATCACAATATGGCTCAAAATGATAAACCTTCATCTATTACCAACCATTACACTCACAGGTTATCACTATAGGTCAGTATTAGTTCTATGTCTTAGCAATTTGTAGTAAAATGTAAATGTCTCTGATGTGTAGTTTTCAGAATTTTATAAACTGAAACCATATTTAATCTTGAAGGAATGCAGATAAAGACATTTTCTTCAGGTTAGCATTCATATCGCCATCCTTNTTAGGAAAACCTCAGAGAAGCTCTCACAGGACCCCTCTCCCCTACCTCGACTCTTTCTACCACCTAACTATAGTCTTAGGCTGGAATGAAATTCATTCCTCTTAGCATTTTGTTCAAATGCGTACTGCTTTCTGCTATAGATACACTGTAACTGTGTATGTTCCATCTGCCCCACTGAACAGTGGTTGGTTAAGATCATAGAACGAGTATCAATGCATTTTTTTTCTCTCCAATACTCCTCACAAAAAAAAATAATGCTTGTTACATTGAAGATAATTAAAAACACTGAAAATAGATGAGTCCCAACTGCATGTAAAGGATGTTTATGACAACTACCCTNAAGCTGAAAGTGACAATACATAAAGAATGGAGAAAACTGTTAAGAGGCAAATGAANCTGTCTTAGTTAGGGTTTCTATTCCTGCGAGGAGACATCATGACCATGGCAACTCTTACAAAGGAAAACATTTGATTGGGGCTGGCTTACAGTTCAGAGGTTTAGTCCATTATCATCATGGTGGGAAGCATGGCAACATGCAGGCAGACATGATGCTGGAGAGGTAGCTGAGAATTCTGCATCCAGACCAGCAGACAACAAAAAGAGAGAGTGACACTGGGCCTGGCTTGAGCATATGAGACCNCAAAGCCCACCCCCACAGTGACACACTTCCTCCAAGTCCACACCTCTCCCAACAAGGCCACATCTTCTAATAGTGCCACCCCCTACAGGCCAAGCATTCAAACACATGAGTCTATGGGGGCCATACCTATTCAAACAGCCATAGAACCTGAAACTGGTTTTGTTCTTTTGGGACAGGGTTCCTCTGTGTAACCCTGGCTGTCCTAGAACTCACTTTGTATACCAGACTGGTCCCAAACTCAGAGATACACCTACCTCTGCCTCCCCAGTGCTAGGATTAAAGGTATGAATTACCATCACCTGGCTGAAACTGTGTTTTAAACAGAAGATCACAAGACCAAATTTAAAAGCTAACTGTGCTAGATAGTTTTATGTCAGTTTGACACAGTTTGAGAGGAAGGAACCTCAATTAAGAAAATATCTCCATAAGATCAGGTTGTAGGCAAACCTAAAAGGCATTTCTTAATTAGTGATGATGGAGGAAAGCCCAGGCCATTGTGGGTAGTGTCATCCCTGGGCTGGTGATCCTGGGTTCTATAAGAAAGCAGGATGACCATGATGACATCTTGGCCTGGGCTACTGCCAAGGACAATGTCTGTGCCCATGGTCCAGCTGTGGTCAGGTTCTGTGTTGATGTCTTTGGCTCATGTTGCCTCCAGAGGCCATAGGGATGCCCAGAATCTGGGCTANGGCCCATGACCATGTTAGTGTCCAAGGGCTATGCCACTACTGGGGCCAGGACAATTTGGGTGACCAATGCTGTCAACTAGAGCCACGGTATCATCTGGACCAGGGCTGTGGCCGTGGGCCATGTCTGGATCAGTGGCCCTGCTGCAGCCAGAGTCTGTTGTGGTGATATTTATTTGTGCTTTAATAAATAAAGATTGCCTGGAGATCAGAGGAAAGCCAGCCACTATATTGGACATAGATGTCAAGTAATGGTAACACACACCTTTAATCCTATCATTTGGGAGGCAGGGATCTGTCTGGATCTCTGTGAGTTCAAGGCCACACTGGGGAACAGAGCCAAGCGTGGTGACACATGCCTTTAATCCCAGCACCAACCATAGAGGTCTGGAGGTCTGTACAGACAGACAGGAAGTGANGGAGCTGGTCAGGTAGAGGAAGTGATGTAACTGGGTTGAGAGAGCCAATGAGAGAACCGAACAGAAAGGNATATAGACATGGGTATACAAGAAGTCACACTCTCTTTGGAAGTTCCAGAGTTGGTGAGGTGAGGTTAGCTGTGGCTCTTCCTATCCCTTTGATCTCTCTCAGGCTTTAACCCCAATTTCTGGCTCTGTGTTTTTTTATTTAATAAGACCATTTAACAATTCATCTACAATTGGCGCCCAATGTGGGGCTCTCAAATTTCCATAAGTCCTGAAAGAGTTTAAAAAGGGCTTCTAAACACAGAATAACAGAGCCCCAAACAGCTTCTTACTTCATGTCTTATGAGGGCTGAGATATAGAGATGCCAATGTACAGAGACACCGTGGCGTGCGGACTTGAGCTACAGTATGGCTGATTCATGGCATGGGCTTGAGTACAGCATGGTAGATTGCCACCATGGTACACAGTGGTGTCTGCAAGCCACACAGCATGGTGCATGGTGGATATAGCTTTTGCTAGTACAAAAAAAAGAAAGAATAAAAAGGTTTCTGGGCTACACACTGCTGGATGGCAGCATAGATTCCTGCCTCCAAAGTTTGCAATATAACAGGTTCCATTTTTCTTCACCAAGCTATTCTTTGATTTCAAATNTCTATGAGCAATAGCTGGCTTTCCTTGGGTACCAACAATCTCCATGTGAAGATTGGCAAAACCGATTGCCNTGGACCNAGCAAGTTTGATAATCCCTTCCACTGTAACAGTGTGTCTATTCAAGCAATCAAAAAGGGATCCATGTTCATNGTAATCCAACACCAGCCACAGCTGAGTCTACATGCCATTGTCTTTGTTGTCTGCTGCTATAAATCCTAAGATGTTTTCATGGCATAACATCACAGTCTGATAAATCTCTGCCTCTTGGAACCACAAACATTTTTCCCTAGAAGAGAATATCTTCACAGCAACTTCTTCTCCCTGCCACTTGCCTCACCAAACTTCTCCAAACTAACCTTTGCAAATGCTTTCTTGTAACATGATGGTCCTGGCAATTGTTCTCTGAACAAGCAGCAGTAAACCCTTCATCCCTGGTAGCACCATCACTGCAGTCACCAACACAATGAGAAGCAGCCNGTAAGGAGAAGCAGCTGCTACCTCCATGGTCCTGCNGCCACTGTTTGTGGCCTTGCCCAGCCCCTGCTGCAGCTTCTCCTCAGCAAGCCTCCCAGGCTGGCCTTGAACTCAGGATCCTCCTGCCTCAGGTTACTACAACAAATCTTATCTGTGGCCTGCTTCACCACAATTGACCATGTGCAGCTTGGGCCTGATCCAGGGTCTGAAAGTCCATATGCAAGTGGCTTTAGTCTGTGTTAATGTCTGTAGCTCCTGAGACCATCAAAGACCGAGCCAACGCCATGGGATCTGGGCTGCCACTTGGGGCCATGTTGATAGCCCAAGGGCCACACTGTCCAGGGGGTCATGCTGAGATGTGTATAAGAGACAGGTATTGATGTCTGTGGCTCATGCTGCCACCAAAGACCACATAGATGTGCAAGGTCTGGGCTGCAACTTGTGGCCATGAGGGTGTCTGAAGGCCATGCAGTCATCAGGGACTTGCTGATATGAGAGTCCTGCACTGTCACCCAGGACCATGGTGTCATCCAGGCCAGGGCTGCTGGCAAAGGCCATGTCTGGGTCTGTGGCCCTACATCAGCCACAGTTTGAGTTGACATCTGCAGCTCCTGTTACCACCAAGAGCTATGCCATGACTGGGTTCTGGTCAGCCACCTCAGACTATGTTGATGTCCAAGGACCATGCTTCTACTGGGGTTATGCTGATCTAGGTGGTCGGTGTTGCCACCTGGGGCCATGGAGATATCCAGGCAAAAGCTGCTGCNTAGGGACATGGCTCTGCAGTGGCCAGGGTCTAGGGTAGTGATCATGGCTCCTGTGACCACCAAGGGCTCTTAAAATGCCTAGGTCTCATCAGCCACCTGAGATCATGTTGGTACCCAAGAGCTATGCTGCCACTGGGGCCATAGAGAACTGGGTGGCCTGTGCTGCCACCAGGCCGTGGTGACATCTGGGCCTGAGCTTCAGCCAAGGGCCATGTCTGGATCCATGGTCCTGCTGCAGCTGGGGTCTGTGGTAATGTCCATGGCCTGTGTTAGCACAAGGGCTCACTGAAGCAATGCTGTACTGAGCCAGCTCTGCCCTTCACTTGCCCTGAGATAGCTGGCCCCACCCCTCACTGAAGAATGTAGCAAGAGAGTTGGCCCTGCCCCCTCAGGGGAGAGCTCATTCCTTACCACTCACCACTTGGGGAAAATGACCCCACTCCTCACCACAGGCCTGCACCTCACCTGGGCAGCACACTAGAGGTGACCCTGTTGTGGAAGATACATGTGAGTCAATCCTGAGGGTATGAGGCAGGAGAGCTGACCCTATGCCTCCTCCTCTGCTATATGGAGGCACAGGTGAGAGAAAAATGTCCTCCCCCCCTCACCCATTAACTCCTGTGGCAGGTGAGAGAGCTGACTCCAGGGTCACAAGTGTGGGAGAGCTATCCCTGACCCTCACCACCTGCAGGGCATGAGAGAGTGGGCTCTGCCCCCAGTCTCAGCATCACACTAGAGCTGACCCTGATGTCAAGGATGCAGCTGAGCCAGCCCTGAGGGTATGAGAGCAACAGAGAAGACCCTGCCCAATCCTCATCTGCCATGCAGGGACAGGGATGAGGGAAAGATGCCCTCCCACTCCTTGCTACCTGCGGCAGGTGAGAGAGTAGGCCCCAGGATCACAAGAGTGAGAAAACTAGCCCTGCCCCTCACCAGCTGCAGCACACAGGAGAGCAGGCCCTGTACCCCACCTGGGCAGCACATTAGAGTTGACTTTGTTGTCGAGGGGTGCAGTTGAGCCAGCTCTGAGGGAGTGAGAGCCAGAGAACTGACCCCACTGAACCCCTTGGTATGTCCCCTACAGAAGCTGGGAGAGAGGTCCCTACACCTTGCCTGGGCAAAGCAGTAGAGCTGACCCTGATGATGTGAGTGTTGGTGACCCAGATGTGAGGACCTGAGAGCAGGAGAACTGGCCCTACTCCTTGCTTCAGGCTGCATTGGGTGAGCTAGCTGAGGCAGTGCTGGACAGCTTGCCTGGGTAGTGACCATGAGGGAAAGCTGGCAGGCTCACCAATCCAGCTACCACCCAGGCCTAGAACCAGGGCTATTAATTGGCCACCCCAACATCCACCAAATCTGTGAACTGTTGGAGCATGTGAAGGGGACAAACCTACAGATCCAAAACAGCAGGNTCTTCATGACACAGAACAACAATAGGAAATCCAAGAGTACCCCCAGTGAGAGTCCATTTTATATATATGTATATATACATATATATATNTGTAGATATTTTCTGCAGATATAGCAGAAGTCAGTGATATAACAAAAGCCAGAGACCATGAGTCCAATGACTCCTGGTAATGAACACTTGCAAGTAAAGATGAATGGACTAAAGGGTAAATTGTGTGGCTCAAGGGACCACATTACAGCATCAGCGACAATTCTCCTTTTGTTTTTGTTGTTGTTGTTGTTTTGGCTT
>LZPO01117279.1:11463-23530 GCA_001675575.1 Neotoma lepida
CATAGGTCTGGCTCCAAAGATCCTCAGTAAAATCACACACATAAAACACACAGATGGCCGGGAGACTTAAAGGCAGGCAGCAGTTGTCACACTTGTATCTACCCATACACAGGCAGTCCACTTCAGGGGGTGGACTCCTTCCTTCTTAGGAGGGCACATAGTCTCTGCACCATCGGTGCTGAATGCTAAGCTATGCACAAACAAGGACTCACCTAGGAAATTCTTCTTAAAATAAAAAGAACCTTTCAAACTTTGACCAGGAACATTAATGTCCACAAATTAAAAGTTTAATCCAGGAAATTTACTCAACACTGAAAGCTGCATATAAAAATCTAGCAAGAGCAGCCATCAATAGGGAAGCACCTGAACTTAGGATGGCTGTATTTTCTAAAATGGACAGCTCTAGCTCAAATTTTTGGCATAGACAAGAAAAATGCAAAGTGTAATCTATACTGNAGTGATAAAATGATCAGGAAAACTAATCTGTGACTTGGACCTAGTGGGAAAGCACTTGAGAGCAGCTAGTATTCTCTTACAAATATAGCCTGACAATGGAAGACAAGGCTGATGCACTTGAGTGGGACAACCCTGCTTCGTGCTTGGTTCATGCCCCAGCACCAAGAGAGAGACTAAAGCTGGGGAAGAGTGGCTTAGGCATGANATTATTAATATACACATTATATACACATTAATATACACATATATATACACATATACCCGTAACCATCTGTAATATGATCTGTCACACAGGCCGTGGCCCATTATTTCACACTCTGTACAGAGAAAGGGTAAGAAAAGGAATAGGTGCAGAACTAAAGGATGGAGAGGAGGAAAAAGGGAAAGATTAGAGAGAGTAGGAAGAGAGAGAAGACAGGAAGAGGGAGAGAGGGAGGAGGCAGTAAGTCACATGGGTTCACTTAAAAAAAAATAAAGTATGATATGTGTACCAGCATACAAACATAATGACAAGGGGCTGGGGAAACGGCTCAGCAGTTAAAGTGACTGCTGCTCTAGTAGAGGACCTGAGTTTGGTTCCCAATACCCAGATCAGTCTGCCCATATCTACCTGTAACTCCAGCTCAAGGGCATCCAACACCCTCTTCTGGACTATGTGGGCACTGAATGTACACACATGCATGCTCATGCACACAGATAAATAAAAGGAATTTTTTAAACAAAAATAATGACAAATGGCAAATGTTAGTAAAAATATCAATATTTATATTAAATGTGCATATTCTAAAAACTCTCACCAAAATGCAGAGATTTTTTTTCAAATAGGATTTTCACAAAACATGATCTAACTCTGCACCCCCTACAAGATACATCCCACAGACTGAAAGCCACAAAGAGACACATGTATAAAAATAAATTTATAAAATNTATGTACATGAAAATCAACCCTGAGAAGGCTGGAAAAGCTATATCAGTATCATTCAGAGACAAATGGGTTCTAAGATAAGAAATTATGTCATGAAAATTATACAATTAAATGAAGAAAGAAAAGAAGAAAAGAGAGACAAGAAAAGATAGGTATATCAGAAAATAAAGGAAACTGAATCTACATATAATCATGTACACTTAGAGGCCCAGGTAACACACATACATGAATCTAACACTCCTAACAAAGAAAACCAAGATCAACACACAAAATTCAACTTTATGTGTATATGTGTAGATCTATATGTATCTTGTGTGTGCAGATGCNCTTAGAGGCCAGAAAAGATGCCCCACAGCTGGAGTTACTGGCATTTGTGAGTTGTCCAACATGGGTGCTAAGGACTGAACTCTGGTTCTCTGGAAGAGCAACAAGCATCCCAAACCACTGAGCAATCTCTTCAGAACCACAAAATTCAATTTTTGTACAACTAATACAATATGAGATAGAACTAGAAATGAAATATCATTCACAACAACATTGGTGAGAAATAAATATATTTTTNAAAATAGCCAGNAAGTTAACTATCTGTATGTACCTAAGCTTAAGCTTTTGTATTTCCCATTTGACCATCCGGCTCAGACAGAGCACCCTGGTGTCTAACACAGACCACATGCCTTTGGAAGGATCTAACCATTAGCAAGACTCTCCTGAGACAGGCTGCTCTTACTTTCACAATGCTAGACAACATATAGCAAAAAGCCGTTTGACTTGATCCACTCAGTAACACAAGGTTTTCATTGTAGACAAGATGCATCAATATATGAAAACTCATCACTCCATTTCTATTCACTTTGACACATCAGACATTGAGGGGAGGTGTTGGACACAGGGTCTTGACGAAGCCACAAGAATGCTCTAAATTTAGAACATGTCTACTGCTATGACTTAGACAAAGTTTAAATGGAGCCCCCCACCAACACACCAAAGATGCATGTGCTGAAACTCTGAGGCACAGTATTAAAGAAAAAGGAAAGCAGAATTGACAAGCAATAGGACAGAGAAGGTAGTACAGAAACTAGGCATTAAGCCAGCATTTGACAGCTAAAATGCTGTTAAGATGGGGCCACTATTGACTGGACTGAGGATCACAGAAGGTGGGGAATTTGAGGAAGGTGGTAATGCATTATGTGGAGGACACCCTAGGCTTCGGAATAAGTCAGTCTTCATGGGACNATATCAGACATGACGAAACATTGCCTGTCTGGTCCAGGAGGAGATGTGACTGCCTCCCATGCTGAGATGCCTGCATGTTAGGTGATGCTAACTGAAGTGTAGGTAGAGACCAGAGGATCCCTAGAACTTGCTGAGCAGCTAGGTCAACTGCATTGCTGTGCTCCAGGAACAGTGAGAAAGTCCTGAAGCAGATAACTGAGGAAGACAACTGTCCTCTGTNTCTGGGCTCCACAGATGTGCATGTGCACCCACACATGTGCACATGCACACAGACATACACACACAAAGAAGAAGAAGCAAGAAAAAGCAGCAGACAAGTAGAAAATCACAGGAAAAGAGGCACACCCCATTTTCAAAGGAGCAAATTCAATAGTGAGGTCAAACAGGGTGAAGAAGCCAGAGACTGTGAGTCTGATGACTAAGATANCACCAGGCATAGTTAGAAAAAAAAATTTAGTAGAAGCAACATGAAAGGATTCTATTTCAGACGTTCTAGAAAAAAAATGGGATTTTCTGTACCATAGCAATGACAGATGGGAGTGACAATATAAGAAACTACCAGTTTCAGTGGTACAAAAGAGAGTTAATTATCAGGGCAAGTGAGATGGCTCAGTGGGTAAAGGAACTTTCCACCAAGCCTAGCAATCTTAGTTCAATGCCTGGGACACACACAGTTGAAGGAGAGAACCAACTCAAACAAGTTGTCCTCTGACCTCTGCGTATGTGCCATTCACACCCATACACAAACAAATAAATTGATAACTTTTTAAAAGACAGCTAGTAATATCCTCCATTACAGTAACTATCCATCTGATTTCCCCAAGCTAAGCCCAGTTGATATTCACTTCATCCATATTATACCCCAGTTTGCGTTTNTGGTTAATGAAAGAAGAATCAAGCACACTTCTGGGCCTGAGAAAATGCCTGTTAGCTTAACCTCATTTCCTGGAGAAGCTAACATCGATTCCTTCATAACCCATTACCAGGTCACAGAGAGGAAAGAGGAGCAGCCCAGGTGACGTGCTAGCAACTGCATGAACCACCTGCATCTCNGCCCCAGGANAACAGCATCAGGATCACCCTTGAGCATCCTGCTGCTAAGCTCTTTCCAGTTTCATACACCTGCAACACTAATGAGCTCACACTGCTCCTGTGGAGATGACACATAGTCAATCAACTAATAATGCCTTTTCATTGCACAGGTGACCCCTAGTACAGTCGAGCTGCCTGAGAAGTGGGTACCTTTTGTTTGGCTTCCTTTGTAATGTTGAACTTGTACCCATCCATGTTCTTTCAGGAGAGTATAAAGCCTCCCCCGCAACATAAGTAGAGCTGGCTTTTAGAGCTGCCAAACCAAGACCTATGAGAGCAACTGGCCTTCGAAAAATGCACATCGAAACACAGGGCATCTTTTTGCTGACTGATCATCCTTCTGAATGGAATTTTAGCTATTAAGCTCTCTGTGCCATCTCTCAAAAGAACTGAAAATTATATTTGCAGTAGAACACTGTGATCTGGTCCAGACACTTGTGGAAATCTGGTAGACACCCAAAAAAGGAGAAAAGTTAAGTAATTGAAGAAAGAGGAGAGAGGGAAGAAAGGGGGAGGAGGGAAGGAAGAAAAGGGGAGGAGGGAGGGAAGAAAAGGGGAGGAGGGAGGGAAGAGGGGTAAAGAAGAAGAGGAAAGGGAGATGTGGGAAGAGGCAGGAGGGCAGAGGGAGNGGAAATGGGAGGAAGAGAGGGAGNGAGACAGAGGAGCTGAAATAGAACAATTTCCTAGCATGATTTCAGCCAGTTTATATGAAATTTTCCATAGGACTTCAGATTCTATCTTCCACCAATAAAGGCCCCAAAGAGGGTCTGAAATACTTTCTCAAGGATGGCACTTGTTACTTTACACTCCAACTAGGTGTTCAAATACTTAGTTCCTACGAGAAGATTTTTATTGTTAGCTTGACTTTCTGGGATTAAGCCCATGGCCTGGAGCATGCTAGGCAAGCGCTCTACCTTTTAGCTAAATCCCTGGCTCTTGTCCTTATCCCATAGTATCTCACAGATCCTGATAACCTCACAAGTGCAGCAGCCTCTATTGAGAGGCATAGATCAACAGACAAGAGATGTAATTAATATCATAAACTNACATACAGCTTCCCAGGAGACTTGAATGTCTGGGGNCAAAGCCATGTCATANCTAACTACTGTCAAGGTCCAACTNCTTGTAGTGCAGTGGTCAAAGGGTGGAGATGGGGCAAACAGCAGCTCTTTGATTTTTTTCATGTGTTCTTTATTAATGCAGTATTCAATGTGTGTTTCTCCACAGACTCTCATGAGCTCTGTGCTTTGAAGCAGATCTGACTTGAACTAAAATGTTTAAGAGTATCCTCATAAATAATGGTAATACTGTCTTAGTTAGGATTTCTATTGCTGTAACAAAACACCACGACCAAAGAGCAAGTTGGGGAGGAAAGGGTTTATTTGGCTTATACTTCCACATTGCTCTTCATCACCAAAGGAAGTCAGGACAGGAACTCAAGCAGGGCAGGAACCTGGAGACAGGAGCTGATGCAAAGGCCATGGAGGGGTGCTGCTTACTGGCCTGCTCCNTGGTTTGCTCAGCCTGCTTTCTAATAATCTCCAGGACCACCAGCCCAGGGATGGCACCACCCACAATGGGTTGGGTCCTCTCCCATTGATCATTAATTAAGAAAATGCCTACAGCTCAATCTTATGGTGTTGTGGAATATTCCTTTACACTGTGTGAAGATATGTCACTGTGATTGGTTTACTAAAAAAGCTAAACAGCCAATAGCTAGGCAGGATTTTTTGAGGCAGAGAGAATGCTGGAAAGAAGAAGGAAGGGTCTCCAGCCAGATGCAGAGCAAGCAGGATGGGCATACAGAGATGATGTAATAAAGCCATGAGGCAGAACATAGATTAAAAGATATGAGTTAATTTAAGTTATAAGAGCTAGTTAGAAAGAAGCCTAAGCCATTGGCTGAGCTTTCATAATTAATAATGTCTCCTTGCATTATTAGGGAGCTTATGGTCCTGACAAAAAATCCACCTACAAATGGTGTCCAATGTAGGGGCTCAAATATCCAAATATAGGGCTTGAGAAAGCTAAGAAAAGTTCTGGACAAGGAGCCGGATGTAGTTTCCTAGTCCTGCAGTCTCTCAGGCGGGTTGGTACTCAGCAGCATACAGAGGCATCGCTACCAGCTGCTACCTGCAGGCTGGAGCTAGCCACCAGCACCATATGCTAAGCTGAGCCATGNCTGCAGCTGACATGGGAGTTTAAGATTTGTCTCACGCTGTCAGAGAACCCTGTAGATGCTCAGTAAAGACAGACCCAGATGGAGAAAACCTCTAAACAGGTTACAGTGTGTTTAAAAAATGTGTGTGGGTTTAAAAAAAGAAAATGAGTATAGNNAGTCATAGAAAATAACATATAAATAATAAGGTAAAGTCTTTAGAGAGAAAATAAAATAATATAAAAAGGATAAGCCACATAAAGATGGAAAATACACAGAGCATCTAGATCTTATATGGTGCTTTGTTAATTTTGAATTTTTAAATGCTAATAAACAGAGAACAACAGCTGCTGAGAGACACTGAATTGTGGAAGAGACTGCTGAATTAAACCAGCCATATACTTTAGGGATGTCTTGGCTTCAGAAGGGAAGTTTAGAATGAAAAATGTGTTGAGTTGGGAGAGAGGTTATGCTTTTGTTTCCACAGAAAACAAAAGGCTGTGGATTTGCTCAAGGTTAAAGAGGATCAAATTTGATCCTGAAAATCCTGAGACAAACTTAAAGAAATAAACCTAAAAAAAAACACAAGACAAGTGACATATATTTTACCTGTTCAAACATAAAACAAAAAATCATCTTTGGCTGGCTTATGTACAATGCACAGTCCATACTTGTGTTAATGCAGACATGTATGTTACCTTTGAAAGTTTGTGTGTTTTCAGAACAAGGGGACCAGACACCAATGAAAACAGGTGGCCCAGGTGATCCAGCTTCTTAGAATGCCTCTGTTACAGTTTCCTCAGAGTTCTACATCCAGAACAGTTTCAAAGCTGCTGGCTGAGATAGATGGCTAGACTCACAAACTAGTCTAGCCAGGACTTGACCATTATCCTAATTTTCTCAGGGTCCCCCAAAAATGTCATCACCCCAAGAGAGCAAGAAGAAGTCTANAGAACATGATGCCCANAATCCCAAGAGAAGGGGAGGGTGGTTTTTGGTCATTCAGTGGGTTATAGGTATTTGTCATTGCTAAGGGGAAGGCTGGTTACAAGTTGTTATTGGCAATGGTCAGGAAAAAACTGAACAAAGGAGATTAGATTCAGGGATCTCTTTCTGAAGAGAAAAAGGGAGGATATAGATTAGAAATGATGGGATAAAAGAATAGATTGTTGAGTCTACTTTTGAATGATCATTTATCTCAAATATTTTACATTGGTATGAAATTTTGTATATTGATACAAATTTAAGGTTATTTTTGTTATACTACATTATATATTTCTATTTCTTGTTTAAGGTATTATACCTATGCAGCTCATTTTAAAATGTAAAGTTTAGGTCTTATAAGTTATTTAGGATAGGGTATTCATCCCTGTGATCACTGGATCAGGTCAGTTCAGGCACCCTATCAATTATTTCCAGTGGTCTAAGGTGGGTTCATCCCTGTGGACTCTCCGGGACTTCCCTAGCACTCTGTTTCTCCCTCATCCAGTGACTGATGGAGACAGATGTGGGCACCAGGCGGATCTCCAGGAGCCCAATCGATGGGAGACAGGGGGCCCTCTATGAGCAAGGGACTAAGAGATCATGATGGGAGGGTGTGCAGAGATAGCCAACCAAACTAGTGGAGATGCATGAACTATGTACCCATGGCTGAGAAGCCCCGATGGGCCCTCATCCAGAGACAGATGGAAGCAGATGCGGAGATTCACGGCCGGGCACCATGCAGAGCTCCAGGAGTTCAACTGATGGGAGAGAGGAGAGGTTCTACAAACAAGAGACATTGAGATCATGAAGCCAGCCAAACTGGTGGAAATGCATGAACTATGGACCAATAACCATGGAGCCCCCCATGGTGCTGAACTGGGCCCTCTGGAGGCTTGAGACAGTTGTTTGGCTTGAAGTGTCTGAGGGCCCCCAGGCGGTGGGATTGGGATCCATCCCTGGTGCAGGGGCTGACTTCATGCCTGTCTCTTATACACATCTAGATGTGTATAAGAGACAGCCTCTGGAGGCTTGAGACAGTTGTTTGGCTTGAAGTGTCTGAGGGCCCCCAGGCGGTGGGATTGGGATCCATCCCTGGTGCAGGGGCTGACTTCATGCCTGTCTCTTATACACATCTAGATGTGTATAAGAGACAGGAGGGAGGAGAGGGGGATCTGAGGTTGGTATGTAAAAGGAGTAGAAGATCTTTTTAATAAAAAATAAAAAAATAAAATAAAATAAAAAAATAAGTTATTTAGGATAATAAAGAATACAGGTTAGTAGTTAGTCATCTATAACAATCAAACTTATAGTCAAGTATATTTCAAGGTCATAAAGAGATATATTTTAGCTGGTGATCTTCAAATACTTCAAAGACATACAGAATGAGGCATTTAAAATGTTATAATAACAAGGTTTTTCATGACAGTGAGACACCTCTGCTCCTGACAGCACCAATTTACTTCATAAAAGGATGATNGGCATCGAAGAACCTCCATATGGAGTTTGCTTTCTTTGTGGCAAAGCTAGCCATTTGGACAAGAAACTGCCCTTGCCTTGACTTCTGACAGTATTCTGTCCAAACTGGACAAGCAGGACACAAAAGAAAGTGACTGCTAAACTTTGGCAAAACATGGTAGGATAGTCTTTCACAAATTCTTGCTTCACAGAAAAGTCTGTCAGATACTCTAGGCCCATAGGCAAAAGATGGATGCCCCAATGCTACAGAGGAACACTGGGGTAACTGTCCAAGCAGCCAGCTATCTCTGTCATTTCTTAGTTTTGGAAGCTGCTTACTCTGCACTTACTGTTTACTAAGGTAATATATCCTTCTCAGGTCTTTGATGGGGTTGAAAACTAGATGGTTATAGTTTTACAGTTTTCTTTATTAGAAAATCAGAAAAGAAACTTACATAAGAGATGTAAANTTTATAAAGTTGAGAAATATAAAAGCTTAAATTGTTTATCTAAGAAGATGTTTTGAGATCTAAAACAATAGTTTTAAGATGGTAATACAAGTTATGATAAAAAATAGTTTAGGTATAAAACTTTGGACTCATCAAGAAAGGATAGGTAATGGAATATTTCTCTAAATATGCCAAATACAAATGGACTGGACATTATAAATGTAATTCTTACTTGATAATTATTCTTATTGTTTATAGTTTTATTGTGTTAGAGTTGAAACCCTTCCTTTTTCTTTAGACAAAAAGGGGNAAATGTTGTGGAATATTCCTTTACACCGTGTGAATATAAGTCACTGTGATTGGTTTAATAAAAAAAGCTAAATGACCAATAGCTAGGCAGGATTTTTGAGGTAGAGAGAACACAGGGAAGAAGAAGGNAGTGTCACCAATCAGATGCAGAGCAAGCAGAATCAGCACCACAGACATGAGGTAATAAAGCCACAAGGCAGAAAGTAGATTTAAAGATATGGGTTAATTCAAGTGATAAGAGCTAGTTAGAAAGAAGCCTAAGCCATCAGCTGAACTTGCATAATTAATAGTAAGTCTCCCTGTCTATTGGGGAGCCAATAGTCCTGATAAATGTCTGCTATGCTATGGAGGCATTTTCTCAATTGAGGCTCCTTCCTCTCTGATGACTCTAGCTTGTGTCAAGTTGACATAAAACCAGCTAGTACAAATACCATCACTAAGTTTCTGCTTAGTCTGCCTGTGAGTGTTCTGAGTACTTGACATCTGCTAACTTAGTTTACACAGGATCTTGCTCTTAACAGATCCCTGCTAAGGCAGATGAGTATNTTGTTGTTATACATCAAAATCAGACATACTCCAAGTGTGGAATTGCTGCTCACCAGCAGAAATCCTTGGGTCACTTACACAATGGATGTTATGTAACCAAATATCATTCAGACCAACCAAGGAAAGGATAAACTGGGCAGGATATGCTAATTTACTGATGAAATTTCATTTCTTTCTTATTTGTTTTCAGATGAGAATATGTAAAACCTGTTAGAATCTTATCTTCTCATATCCTAGATATAATTATAGATATAATTCCACATAGATACAAAAGAAGGAATGAAAGGAAGGAAGAAAGCAGAGAGACAGACAGACAGACAGATGGGACTAGAGAGATGGTTCAGAGGTTAAGAGTGAGTACAACCTTTGCAGAGGATTTGCACTGCTGGGCCTCTTACAACCCTCTAGAATTCCAGCCACAGGGAGATCTAATGCCCCCTTCTGGGCTCCACAGGCAACTGCATTCATGCACACATACACACACACACACACACACACACACACACTTTTAAAAATAAAATAAATCTTTTAAAAGAAAAATAAAAAAATATATGAGAAGCTGAATTTTTAAATTTGGTTCATTTTTGTTTGTTCATTTGTTTGTTTTTGTTGTTTTGTTCTGTTTTGTTTCTTGAAGCAGGGTCTCTATATATAGCCCTAGCTACCCGGAACTTACAATGTAGACCAGAATGGCCACAAGCTCAGAAATCCTCTTGTCTCTGCCTCCCTAGAGCTTGAATTAAAGGTGTGTGCCACCATACCCAGTGAATGCTGACATTTTAACTGAAGGAAGGCCTCCTCCTCCTTCCAGTACTGATACCTCTGATAAGCTTGAATTCCATTCTTCCATCCTGGTAGTTTTATATTACTTCCTAAGCCTGAAACCACCAAGGTAATTTGTGGGGAAACTGTGAAGGATGTGATTAGCTCACTCTGTAGTGAGATCAGTCTGTATGTATCAGGGGCACTGATCACCAACATGTGAACTGATGGTAGAACATGTGCTGTATGGCTTGTCCTGGGTCACTTCTACTCTCTCAGAGTCCCTGTGCCTGCAGGCAGAATTCCTAGAGTTGTAAAGTTACTAAATACCCTTTTTGCATTCTTTGATCATAATATTAAGTCATAATACTATGTTGTCAACTGCTATGGTTTGACTGTGAAGGGCACCTCACAGGCTGCTGTTTTGAACAGCTGTTCCCAGCCAATAGTACTGTACGTGCCTGTGACATGAAGGATGGAGACTTGTTGGGAGGAAGAGTTTCAGTGGAAGAGAGGGGGGTATGAGAGGTCATGGGGGTAAAAACAACTAAAATTCATCACATACATACATGAAAGCACCAAAGAATAAAAACCAAAAATTAATTTTGAAAATATCAGTGAAGACACTATCTGATTTGAGTCCTTCTAGTTTATGGAAAGAGCCAGGGTTACCCTCAGATGTATCAGTGTCAGCCTGCTGCTGGACCCTGGCATCTGACATCACATCCTGTGAGACTGAGCTCTCAATACATATGATCTGAGGCCATCCCAAGGTAAAGAGTGTAAAAACTAAGTTAAATCTTAAGATGCTTCCTTCATTGGTATCACTGAAGAAATGCTAGATGTACCGAGATAGGCCTCCATCCACCCAGTATATAAAGTGCTATGTTGAATGGATGAGAGACAGTTAAAGAAAGGTTCTGTTTCATTTTTCTCATATCAACTCTGAAACACTGACTTAGTCATGGGCTTTGTGCAAATTGGGGCTTTTAGTTAAAATACTGGAGTAAACTTTAGTTTCTAGTAGCCAGAACAGAAAGTGAGCTCAATCTGTAGCCTGCTAGGACTCTGTGTTGCAGGGTAGCCTCTAGTGCAAATCTCCTCAGCTCTTCTTGGTTCTATTTCAGCAAGTCAGCCCCCTTACCTCAACACTAAGCTTGGAATTGCAACAAAATTGTAAAGCAATTTCTTCTGGAGGCTTTGAAGGTGCNTATATATATGCCTAAGCCATCAGCCAAGCTTTCATAATTAATAGTAAGTCTCCCTGTCATTATTGGCATTAGAGCTTCATAGAGTCATTGAGTGTTTCTCATTTAAAAATATCCAGCTGCAAATAAAACATCATTGTCCATAACCTCTTTTGAATGGAGTACTTCCAAAATAAAATATATACAAATTCTGGAGCTGAAGAGGCAGCTCAGCAGTTAAGAGTACTTGCTGCTCTTGCAGAGGACCTGAGTCTGGTTCCCAGCATGCATGTCAGGTAACTTACAATTGTCTGTAACTCTAGTTCCAGGGGACCTGATGGCCTCTTCCAGCCTCTGCAGGCACAGCATTCATCTACACATATACATAAATAACCGGGTCTGGAGAGGTGGTTCAGAGGTTAAAAGCACTGACTGTTCTTCCAGAGGTCCTGAGTTCAATTCCCAGCAACCACATGGTGGCTCACAACCATCTGTAATAAGATCTGGTGCC
>LZPO01117279.1:25880-39679 GCA_001675575.1 Neotoma lepida
TTTTCTACTTAGATTCTCTTTTTTCATTATGAATTCACAGAAGACCTCTGTTTATTTTCTAAACTGAAATCCTGCATATTTTATGTGCACAATTTAAAACCCTGTTTCCCAATCTGAACTTCTTCCTGTTGTTTTGCTTGCTTGTTTCATGTATTACAGTACCTGTTGATATCCAGAAGTCTTTCTTTTTAATGTTGTAAAATAAAAGTTTGTTTTGCTTTGATGTTTGTGATTCTTGGAACTTTTTTTAAAAATCAGTTTTATTTAAGTATGATTCACAAGCAATAAACTTTACCAATTAAATCACATAACCTGATGCATTTTCAGACTTTTCTACTATCATTTAACCACCAGATTTGCAAAGTACCATGTGCTCATCTATTTTGTGGAAGAGACANGTCTACTTATCTCTACAGCAAATTCCCATCCACTACTCCCAACCCTTCATGCTCAGCTGCCTTATCAACAGAGATACATTTGGGTTTTTGTTGTTGTTTTTGTTATTGTTGTTTGTTTTTTTTTCTTGGATGTTACATCTGTCCTTTTATCTAAGGATTCTGTATTGTACAGATTAGTACATCTGGAATTGGAGATGTCACTCAGTGCTGAAAATCCATGACAAGGACACTTGAGGACCTGAGTCACAGNACCATTGTAATTATAGAAATAAATGAATAGTTCTTTTTTTCTTACTACATNATATCACTTGGTCAGTTAATGGCAATTTTGGTTGCTTCTCAATTTGAGGCTGGTATGAGAAAAAACACCTGAACACACTAGGATAAGACTTTGAGTAGAAGCAGATAAATAACTCTTGGATAGATAATCAAGAGTGGATTGCCAGACTATGTCATAAAAGTTTGATTTTATCAGAAGCAACAAACTAGTTTTTAAAAGGCTTGTTCCATTTTGTATTAAAATGTAATTTCATGATCTTCATTATCACATGTTAATGTTTGCAGCTGAAATATTTTTATGGAAAGATATTAGAAAGTTATACTAGCAAAAGATCTTAGCATTTTAATCATGGAACTTTGGTAATTATCTATTTTCAGAATTTTTCTGTAAAGCCTTTGAGTCTTTACATTATTTGTAAGTATGACAATAGAGATTTTTTCTTTATATCAAGTAGTAAATTAAATATTGCTCCAAGTGCACTGCACCAAGCCCACAGTCAATCAGCGCAGGATTAAGCATTATTGTAGCCACAAACGTGTTTACTCAATTCATGTTAAAAATATNCAATTAATTCCAGCAGGAAGGCAATCTCTGTGTGCTATGGAGAGTACAGGAGAATCTTTCCAAAGCCAAATGAACTGATGAACTGTCAGAATAGATCTATAAGTATCGTTATGGGTCTAAAGAATGAAAGACAATTTAAAATCAATATATATTTAGTGAGCATCTACTTTCTTCAAAAGTATGTTAGTTCCTGAGATGAGACAANTGAGTGGTTGTCTCTGCCAGCAGGTTCTTCAGAAAGAAAGAGTATGTATTACAGATGTAGGAAGGCTTTACAAAGGAAGCCAGGTATAACAGCTAAATAAAGGAGTCCGCTTCCTTCAAGTGAAGTGTATGCAAGGGTGTTCAAGGAAAAGAGACAAGTGGAGCATATTCAAGGGCACAGAGTTTTGTTTTGTTTTCAGGAAAACTGAACTGGGTTGTTTATACTTTAGGGAATGTAGAAGCATGTCTCAAAGTACCAAATCAGTGTGCAGAGCATATGATATACAATGTAATATTCAAGAACTGCCCACTGTTCCTTGTCTTTCAATTAACACTTTGGAGACAGAGTCTGAAANCCCACCATATCCTTCAATAGAACACTTGGCAGTTGCTTGCTTCTGTATCACACTCTATTTATAATCTATACAACCCAAATGTTATCCATTTGGTCCCTTTCAAATTTCAAAAAAATTAACTCATTAATTGCCATCCATCTAGAAGATCCATCAAGACCTATGCCTCCACTGTCNTAAGACTCAACTAATACTTCAAGGCAGAAGTCTTCTCTCTCTCTCTCAGCTTTATGATGGGATAAGAATTTTTAACTGACATGACAGTTTTCCTCTGTCATACTTTGGCATATTAGTCTTATGGCATTTGTGCCAGCCACTTCTTTAGAAATACAATGCTTTCTATGTATTAGACCTGACATAGCTATGCTGCTTCTGTGCACCAGATATAGCCACTGCATATTTTTAACAGCTCATAAAATAGGAATAGTTTCCTCTTTTGTGTGTGTGTCGGGGGAGTGGGGGGTGGTCTAGGGAGATACCTCAGTGTTTGCCATGCAAGTATGAGGACCTGGGTTCAGATCCCCAGGAGATCATAAAGATCTGGGGGCCACAGCACAGGCCTGCAATCCCAGCACTGGAGAAGCAGCCACTGGAGGAAGCTTACAGCTCACTGGACAGTCAGCCCAGCCAATCAGTGAGCTCCTGGTTCAATGAGACCCTACACACACACACACACACACACACACACACACACACAAAGAAGTTGGAGAGCCACAGGAGAAGACAACTGACCTTGACCTCTGACCTCCACCTGCATGTACACACACATTGTGCATACTCCCATGCACATGTACTCACACATGTACAAGACAAACACATACACATGCAAAATGTCTGAAACTCACATTTTAGTACCCATCCATACAGTTTTTAGGCTCACAGCCAAACGTATCTATTTGCATACTGTCTACAGCTGCTTTGGGGCNAAATGTCAGAGTTGAGAAGAAAACATGACCCAAGATATCTAAAATATTTACTCTCTGGATCTTTCCAGGAAAAGCTGCCAAGCCAGCTCCACTGGCTGCTANGTGTCTACCACAGCTAAGCCACATTCTGAGATCTAGAAAGGAAGAAGCACAAAAGCCCCTAGCACAACAGTGCTGTTCTTCAAATTCAGGTCTTAGTGTCAAAGACTGGCAGCTTCTGGATGGGGAGATCAGCAGTTTAGAGCTTCCCAAGACTAAGGTCCTGAGTTCAGATCCCCAGATCCCATGTAAATTCTGGGTGGGTATGGCATCCNGGGTATAATTCCAGACTTGGAAGGCAAAAATAGGGAATACCCAGAATATGCTATTTTATGGGGACTCCATGCATCAACATACATTCAAAAAGCATGCACACATACACATGCATAAAACACACATGAGAAATGGAAAAGGCGGTGGGACAAGAAGTTTCTCTTCCCNCTACAAATGGCTGTTCTCTAGTGTTGGGACAGATACACTATCATCAAATACCCAGTCCCACATGAGCTTCTGGAAGGCTGTTCCCAAAGGCGTTGAGCACTATTGGGCAGAACAAAGCTACCAGTACTTAACAAGCCATTCTCATCTTCCTGCACTCCGAAGCCCATACCACCAGGCAGAGACTGAGCTAGTGGATGAGGTGGCAGGAACACAACCCCATTGCTCACTTCACTTGCCAGCATGGCACCTGGGTATGCAGCAGACAGACCAGGTGGGTTACAGCATCTGTCAATCTTCTCCCAGTGCTCAGAGGAACTCCATTAGCAAGACGAAAGCTCCAGCGGGGGGTCTGCTCCAGGCAGTCCCATCTGCTCCATGCTTAGTAGAGATCTCCACCAGATGATGCGTTAAAAATTGTTTCTTCTAAAGTTTTCATTTTATTCCATTTTCCAGATCTTGCAAGAAACTTACTAGGAAATAGAGTGCCCCTTTCTTAACCACCACAAGGATTCTTTAAAACCCATGAAAGTTCCTGGGAATAAATCTTCAGCTTATAACACAATGTACTGATGTCATATTTATTATCTAAGTATTCCATAAAATTTTCTTAAATGGAGAATTTCAATTATGTCATCTTACTCTACAATTATGNCCTTTTGTAGCCATTCTTTCCTAAGTGGGTAGCACCACGAATGTTTAAATTCTAGCAGGACTTATTCACCTATAACTTATGGAAACACACAGTTCTATTCTAGCCCAATGTAATAATCTTTTCCCCAATCAAATGTTATAAGCCTTCTCTTCCATCAGAATGTGATTTAAGCACAAAATCATTTACTCTAAATTTTCTTGGGTGTGTGCACACACATATGTGTGTGATCAGAAGACAGTCTTGGGCTGTCATTCCTCAGAAGCTGGCCACCTTATTTTTTGAGACAGGCTCTCTCTCTCACTGGCCTACAGNTCACCAAGTAAACTAGTTTAGCTAGCCAGCAGGCTTCAGAGCTCAGCCTGTCTCTGCCCAGCACTAGAATTGCAAGCACATGCCACCATGGCCAGCTTTTTTCCCACAGGTTTTGGGAAGCAAGCTCACAAGCCAAGCACTTTACTAACTGTGCCATCTCTCCAGCCCTCATGGAGATTTTTTTTTTCTGCCACACACACTGACTACTTTCCTTCCCTCTTAAAACTACTGGTCAATAAGNGATATATAACAAAACACAAGGATACTGGTAAGCAAAAGTGGTTACTGGAAAATTCACATTCTTCCCCAACATGCTGTCTTTTGTGTCCCTTCTGCAGAAACAAAATTCCCTAAAATTCAAAATAAATAAACAGAACTACAATAACACTCATATTTGTTTTTCCATAACGTGTTTTATTATTTCAATTAAATGCTAGAGGAAACATGCTGTGAAAGAAGTATCTGAAGTTTAAGATGCTTCACAAACCTTCTTTTTAAAGCCAACCTTCCTTACATCATCTAGCATTTATCTCATCCTGACATTTTTATTATTCAAATTTTCCCACTTGAATAAGAAGAGCAGTTCATCTGGAATAGCACAACTGTCATGCATCATTGATGCCCCATGCATTATTGATGGGGTGGATAATACCCTGAAATGAGAAGTCGCCAGAGATAAAATTCTGCTTTTTCACGTCCCATTATGGGAAGAAATACTTGTAATTAAAGTGATGCCAGAGAAACTACAAGAAATGGAAAGCTTTCCTTCTTTCTAAATGTATGTGTATGGGTGTTCTGCCTGCATTATATGTATGTGCAACACATGTGTACAGTNCCTGCAGAGACCCAAATGGGAAGTCAGATCTCATGGAACTGGAGTTACAGATGGTTGTGAGCCACCATGTGGGTGCTGGAAACCAAACCCAAGTCCTCTGCAAGAGCCACAAGTGATCTTTACCACTGAGTCATCTCTCCNTGCCCTGGGAAGAGCTCATTGTCAACTCCTGAAAGACTGATAAAAATTAACACCAATGTTTATGTGTGCTGTGGACAAGGGCCAGTATAGGCAGCACAGAGTCTGTGACCTCTTTAGCTGCAAGGAANCTATAAGACCCCGATATGTTGCGGGATATTTGATCACACTATGTGAAAGGAACCTTTTGATTGGTTTAATAAAGAGATAAATGGTCAATAGCTAGGCAGGAGAGGATACATGGGACTTCTGGGCAGAGATAGGAACTCTAGGAAGAAGAGAGATGGGATTCAACAGCCAAACATTAAGGAAGTGGAACATACTATACTGAGCAGAGGTAATGAGCCACATGGCAGAAAACATATTAATATAAACAGGTTAATTTAAGTTATAAGAGCTGGTTGGGAACAAGCCTAAGCTAAAGCCAAACTTTCATAATCAATAAAAAGTCCCTGTGTCATTATTTGGGAGCTGGCGGTCCTAAGAATACTGGCTACACCCATACTATCTCTGCTCACAAACATCAGGTAGATACTTCATCACAATGAGACCATTAAAAAAGAGCAAGTCTTTGTTATAGCAGATTTCTTGAGATTGGATTACTCCCTGAACTGTGGATTAGATGGTTACATTGAGATATAACAGTGTTTCCCAAACTGTGCTCCTGTGGAATCCTGGGGTTCCATCAGATTTACTGTTTGAGGGGGAATTATTTCCTGGTGTTGTGGTATTTCCTACTATTTTAAATTCGTATATAATCAAACTCATGCTTAAAAATTATCCCTATTTTGCTTTGATACATTAGATACATCATTATGATTTTTTAAAATTTTTATTACATTTATTTTTATGTGTGCNTGTCAGACAACAACTTTCAAGAGTCATTTCCCTCTTTCCACCATCTGGGTCCCAGGGATAGAACTTAGCTAGCTGGTCAGGCTTAGTTGGCAGCAATCACTTTTACCCACTGAGCCATCTCACCAATCCTACTTCATTATGTCTAAAGTGCTTGCTGCCATGGGTTTAGATCCCTGAACAAAGTGAAGACAGCAGCACATGGCACCATATGAGAAGATAAGTATTCACCATGACATATTACTATAAACTTCCTCCTGTAGGGAACTGAAGAGCCAAACAGATCAGTCTCCAGTGAAAGCATAAAACCAAATACTAATAGAAATCCTTCACAGAGGGGCTGGGGAGATGAACCANTTGAGTTCATTAGTGTTATTCTGCTCTTCCTAGGAAAGCACAATAGAGTATTTGTTCTTAGTTTTCTCATGGTTAAATATGCCTGGTTTCAGCTATTAAGCATCAGCCATGATTAGTCTCTTCATGTAATTCAAGTTAACACCACTGAGCAATGCAAATTTACCAAAGGCACATTAGGTGAACTGGTTATTGCTTAATGAATTATCTTGCAGCTCACAAAGTCATAGTAAGTAAGAAGAAGAATAGAAAATCAGAACTGTCCCATTTCCCTAACTGGGCCCCTTTGTAAGCCACTGGTCAGAAGTGGGTTTTCTGTTATAATGATCAGATCATCCNCAAAGCCAGCCAGGGCAGGCCACATTCAATGAGGAAGTCCACACTCTACACATGGATGTGTCCTTTTTAAAAGGTGTGCCAAGAACTAGAGAGATGGCTCAGGCTGCAAACTGCTTGCTGCGTGCAAATCAAGGACCTCAGGTCCATACCTAGAATCCACACACAAAAAAAGCTGGGCATAGAAGTGTACCTTTGCTTGTATCTTTGAGACAGGGTCTTACTCTGTAGCCTAGGCTTTCCTTGAACTCTCTATGTAGCTTAGGTTGACTGAGAACTCACTGCAATCCTGTCCTAGCATCCCAAGCACTAGGATTTCTAGTATGAACCACTGCACAGAGCCATTCTATTTNTATTTTTTAAATAATAGACTAGGGCCCTAAGCATATTGTGGACATCTGTAGTCCCAGCACTCAGGAGAGGCTGACACAGGAAGGTCGGTAGTACGTTGTGGCTAGCCTGGCTTATAAATTATTCATCTCATGAATATTTTCAAATTCACTGGTATACAAGTGGGTAGATGTCTTTATATGATTAAATTTCCTCTGTTTGGGTTATTAACACCTTCAGCCCATATGAAACTTAACATTTGACTATTTGAGATCTTGTCCTTTTTCATTAGATTCATTACTGATTTTTCTACTGATTTTCTTTCAAAGAACTAGTTTTTTAAACTAACTAACCCATCAGTTAACCTTACTGCTCCATCTTGCTGCTTTTCCATGGTTATTTTGTTGCTCTTTTCTTACTTTTCTACTTCGTTGTTCATTTTTTTTCACTTGGAAGAACACGTGAATTTAATGCTGTAAATATCATCTTCACTTCTTTACCTCACCAGATATATTCTAAAACATGCTTTATCTTTGCATCTAAGAAACATAATTGCATATTCCTTTTATTTTGCTTCTCCTTTGACCCAAGATTTATTTCCTAATGTATTTCTTAATTTTCAGGTATAGGGACCTTTTGTTCTGAGGGAGGATATGCTGTGGACATGGCTGCTGCTACACATTGGTCAACTATGCTTTCCAATGTGTTCTTGTCTCCAGATTGGGTAACAATACAAATGTCATCTTTCCTGTTCATTCACTGATACCATGTGTAAGAATGCCAGCTGCTGGGCTTGCCTTATGTGTTCTGTGGGGTGTGGAGATAGTGTTTTACCCACTATGTAACTGTTTTTATGAAGAAAAATAATTAAAATTAAAAAAACCCTATGATTGCCTGATAACATGGTATCTCCCTAATATTTTTATGTATATGTATGTGTAGGGATGTAGTGNTGCACAGGCACATGTGTGCATGCGGAGACTGGAGATCAACCTCCAGTATGATTTCTAAGGAGCCATCTACCTTGCTTTTTTTGACATAGGATCTTTCACTTTTTACTTAGAACTGGCTGATGCTACTAGGCTAGCCTGAAATGATCCCTAGGGATCTGCCTAGCTCCATCTCTCTGGCCCTGAAATTTCAAGCACTGGCCACGTGAACTCTGGAGGCTCAAACTCAGGTCTTCACGCTGGTATGGTAAGCTTTTTATCAACTGAGCCTCTCCCCAACTGAGCTCTCGACAATTTTCCTAAAGATTTGTTTATGTAGGCAGTAGTCAGGGGGTATGTACACATGTGTGTAAGTGCCCACAGAATCCAGAAGAGAACATCCAGTCCTCTGCAGANNGNGTTACAGGCAGTTGTGAGCCTCCCAACACAGGTACTGGCAACCAACTTCAGCTGTCTCTGACAGCCAAAAACACTCTTAACCACCAAACTACCACTCCACCCTCCAACTGTCTAAAATGTTAAAAACTGACTTCTGCCTCAAAGTTGTTGCCCCAAAACTCAAAGCCCAACTTCTCAACTCTATAGAGGCAAAAATGAAATGCCATAAGGAATACACAGCAAATACCTGTCATGTTGAATGAGGAATAACCAATCATGTCATCAGATGTAAATATTTATATTTTCTGCAGGAAAATCTACACTGACATTCAAACCTTNCCTTCCAGGAGAAGATGAGCCTGGATAAACATCTTTGGAGCATGATGCAAAATCTCCCCAAGAAGGCAGCCTTGCCTTTGATGGAAAGATGCTACGGCTTGAGCTATTTCTGGGACTGCTTCCAGGCCTTCATATATAATTTATAGAACCTGACTGGTTATTGCCGACAATCATTCTATGCTCCTTATTTCATGGTAAACGCAGGAGACACCAATTGGAGAAAGGCAAACTACATCCCATTTTTCTACTAATGAAAGTCAAATCCAGCTACATCCAGGTGAAATACAGCACTACAGCTGTATTTACAGATTAGAATCATAAGCTAAAAGACAACAAAGGAGTTAAGTCTGGTCCCCAAAGGTCCAAGGCTTGGTATATAGAGGCAAAATGAACATCAGCATAAACTCTACAATGTCCTGTAAAGATTGTCAGGATACAGACCACATGGTACATCCTAGAAATACAGGCAAAAAAAAATCATCCAAGTGCAGATTACAGTGGCAGCTTGGGAAAGTGGCCGGGAAGAGGCTGGTTTACATGGGCTTTGATGGACAAGCCCTTTTCCCTTATTTTTAGCAGCAATTGGCTTCTGTCTCAAAGTTGCTAAGACCTAAAAACTGGAGCCCAGAGCCCCATTCTACACGAAAAAGGCAAAGAGAAAAAGCTGCTGGAGGAAAAGAACAAGGGAGTGTGTACATATCAAAATGAAGCANGACAAGGACATGGCCAGATGATCCAGCTACCTGAGGGGTGGAGAGGAAGGAGACTTATGCTGTAACAAAATAAGAAAACAGCTCAGTGCTCTGCCCAACATCATTTTATCTATAATTCTACACTCTACAAATAGCCCAATGCAACTTTTCATACTCCATTCTTTCATAGAAGAAAGAATATAAGACACTGTGAAAGTAAAAGGATTATATATTCAGTTCATTTGATCANCTATAGCAAATACAGAGTCAACTAAGGAATATTAATTTGAGTATGCATTACTACGTGAGGGGAGTAAAAGACAACCTTGGGTGTTGTCCNCATTTTTTAAATTTTGAGACANGGTCTCTCACTGTTCTGCAGCTCTTCAAGGAGGTTAGGCTAACTGGCCAGTGACTCCCAGGGATCTACCTGTCTCTGCCTTCCCAATGCCCAGACTGCAAGTGTGCACTATCATGCCAAACTTTTTTATGTGTATTCTGGGGATGAAACTTGGGTCCTTGTATATGCAAGCATTTTAACAACTGAGCCATCTTCCTAACCCAGAATATTAATTTTTATTATTGGAAACCAACTCCTTTAACAAAGAATCAAAACAATATCATCTAATACAANGTTGGATATAATGAGGATAGTCAAAAGCCAGGTTACAAGGCTGGAGAGATGGCTCAGAGGTTAAGAGTGCTTATTGCTCTTCCAGAAGGCCTNGGTTTGTTGCCCAGCACCCTTATGGCAGCTCATAACTGCCTGTAACTCAGTCCCAAGGGATCTGATGCTGCATTCTGACCTCCAAGGGCACCAAACACACACATGATGCACATACATGCAACAGGCAAATGCAAAAAAATAAAATTATTTTTAAAGAGTCAGCTAACCAAAGAAACTTGTTCTAGCCACCACAAAAAAAGTCAAAAACCAAAGAAAATACTAAATATAAAGATGCTAGTTCTCAAAGAATAGTTTTCATAATTTAGACAATGTTCCAACAAAATTTGTCAAATTAAAATAAGTGTAAGGAGAGGACTTGGGATGAAGCTCAGTTGACTGAGTGCTTACCTAGTATCTGTAAAGCTCTGAGTTCAAATCTAGTGCTGCAGAAACCAGCTGTATTGGTGCACACCTGAAATTCCAGCACCAGGAGGTGAAAACAGAAGGGTCATATGTTTATGGGCATCCTTGGGCTACATAGCAAGTTCAAGGCTGGCCTAAGCTACATGAGACCTTTTCTCAAAAAATATCTAAAGAAGAGTATGCTATCTTTAACATATACTTAACTGCATGAGTTCTTCTGTCAAAAAAAAATCTAAGCAGGTATATAAATACATATAATATTGATTGTTATAAAGTTAAGAATTTCACTTGGCATAAATAACTATAATAAATATATCATACATATTCATTGTTACTTTACAATTAAAAGGTGCTGTGGCATAAAGGACTAACCAAATATTTGAAGCCAAAAGTTTTGGTAGAAGTGTGCACANCCCTTGCCAATAGTGTTGTTGAAGTCATGTTGAGTATTTCAAGTCTAGGACTTGACGTCTATTTCCAGTTCTTTATTTGTGCAAATAATATGACCATAATACATACTTTCTCTTATNGTGGAATTTAAATGAGATTATACACACCAAGAATGCTNTAAACCCAAAAGTGCTATGCAAGAGATCACTGCAAGGGTTGTCTCTCATTCATTTTATGACTCCCAGAAATATCTTCTTTCCTCAATTCTTCACAAACTGACCTATTAACAGGCCAAGGGTGTTCTTGGAGCATAGTCTAAATCCAGTCACAACTCCCACCACCATAGCTCCCAGTGAGAGGAAGAATTAGCTGCCAATCAGACAAAGCAAGCCCTTCCTGCTCCTCCCCAGCTTCCAACCTNACTCTCTATAGTCTCAAATCTCTGTAAGATCCATGAGAATCTTTAAAGCCCTTAGATCCTTAGATCCTTAGATCCCAAATGGAATCACTGCCCTGCTCCTGAGTCCCACAGCCTCCCTTTGCATTGCAAAGAAACCTGGACTTCTCTCCATCCCAAGCTCCAGGTCATCCTGTGGTAGAGACTTCCTCTACTAAAACTGGTTGCTTTGTGCTAATTAAGCAGTCCTTATGCCTGTCCAAGAGATGTTGAATGACTTTGGTCTTCTGGTGGAATTTTCAAGAAGTTAGTCACTTCAATCTNGCCTGTTCAACCATCACTATCTCAAAAAAGCCTTCCTGGAGTGAAGCGCTGTGAAAAAACAAGAACTCTTTGATCTCTGTCTTCCTGGTTATTCTGCTTTCCTTCCAGACCTTACTCCATTCAATAATCGCATCACTTATAGACACACTTGCTTNTCCACTACTGAACAGCCATCATGGATCAGGGCCTTTTCTACACCTGTGAACAAGTGCATCCCGACTCTCTGCAAGACTCAGTTTTCAGATTAAGAAGCAAAAATGTTTTCCTACCCCCATTTAGTTTATATATTGCCTGTTCCATAGAAAACAACAGAGTGCTCACACACAAACTCACTACCAAGAGTGAGACTGGAATACTCCATCAGCCTTGAGAGCTTTCAACTCACCTTGGAATTGGACGTAGACTCCAAAAAACAAAGTCTGTTGCCAAATCCTTCTGCTGCCAAGCATAGCTTCTGCTGCTCTTTGTGGATGGTTGCTGTGCACTGCAGAACTACCTCATCGTCCTATAGAAAGAAATAGAAAAATGAGCTTCCACACGACTGGGCTAAGTGAGATCCAGAAAAAATAGGACTTTATTACCTATTAATTATCTGAGGTGTAAGGTGCTGAAGAGATAGCTTAGCAGTTAAAAGCACTTGCTGCTCTTGCAGAAGACCCAAGTTTCATTCTCAGTACCCACATGGTGACATCTGTAACCCCAGTTCCAGGGGATCTAGGGCACTGAGTATCATCTTCTGACTGCCATGAGCACCAGGTACACTAATGGTGCACATACATTCATGCAGGCAAAACACTCATATACATATAATAAAATATTTTTNAAAAATTACTAAGTATGAGCTATGCTAGTTAGTTTTGACCATCAACTAGACACAATCTTGAATCACTTGGGGAAAAGTCTTTATGAGGAGTCATCTAGATCAGGCTGGTTGGTCTATGGACATGTCTTCGCTNTTAATTGATTCAGGAAGAGCCAGCCCATTGAGGGAAGCACTATTCCCCGGGGAAGGGGTCCTCTACAGTATAAGAGGGGACAAAGCTANCTGAGNGAAAACAAGCAAGGAAGGCTATGCTTATTCTTCCTTTGCTTGACCTTGGATGTGATGTGACTAGCTGCTTGGGTTCCTGCCTTGACTTCCCCCAAAAGATGGACTAAAACCTGGGATGGAAGACTAAAAACTCTTCCCTCCCCAAGGTTGATTTTGGTCAGGCTGTTTTCATTTGTTTGTTTTTAATCACAGGAGCAGAAAGGAACCTAGAACATGAGCCAGATGTAAGAACTGCCACCCAGAAAAGCTATACAGGGTCAGTTCCTTGGGTGCTTTTTAATCTGCAAGAAGGCAGTTGGATGCTGGGGAAAGGGAGGGGCCAGGGCCATTAAAAGGCCATCGATTTTCTCATTGCTATCACCAAAGGCAAACATTTATAAATGAAAGGCAGGATTTTTCTAGTTCACACTCTCACACAGTTTCAATCACCAAAAGTGCCAAGAAACCAGTTGTTTCTGAGGACATCAAACATCTTCAAGAATGAAACAAGTTCAATAGGCTGACATGCATGTNNGTCTAAAACTAACTCAGGGAAAGATGCCAATAAATGAAATAGGTGCAAGTGGATGGTAAGTCACCCTGGTTCTACCACACAGTGGCAGGTGCTATCTGAGAAGATCCTGGGCTGCTTTAAAACACAGCAAAACCATTTGTCAGTTCAATACTTGAAACACAACAAGGGATTCAAAGCCATTATTGAAGCAGGATTACACACAAACATGCTCATGGGAAAAGGTCATCGACAGGATGACTTGACATAGAGACTAGGATTCAGTCAAGAAGAGGGAGTGTAGAGTTGAGCAGGATCCGAAATAAGGCCAGCCTGGGCTACATAGCAAGATCAAGACCAGCCNATATCCCCTGCAAAAAAGAATGAGCAGAATCTGCTATCTTGGCTCTGCCATGTGCAAGGCCATGTGATTTTAGGCAAGACCTTTAATCTCTGAAATGATGACTCAAGACAAAGTGCTACCACAATGACTCAAGGACTAAACAGACCCTGACTAAGAGGTGATAAGGTTATTTTGTAACAAAGTATCATCCCATTTAACAGGTTCATTACTAATGGCAAATGTCTAAAAAAAATACAACCAATTGTAGTGTGTGTGTATGTGTATGTGGTATGTGGTGTGTGTGTGTGTGTGTGTGTGTGTGTGTGTGTGTGTGTGTG
>LZPO01117279.1:86788-101333 GCA_001675575.1 Neotoma lepida
TATTTCTTTAGTGCAACTAAAATGCAGCCAAAGACATGTTGTAGAATATTATTTAAAGATTTGTTACTTTTGTTTATGTTGTACTTGTTTAACTCTGTGAAGCTGTGTTACTGTGCCTGTCTAAAACAACTGATGGTCTAATAAAGAGCTGAATGGCCAATAGCAAGGCAGGAAAAAGGATGAGCAGGGCTGGCTGGCAGGCAGGGAGGATAAATCTGGGAAAGGATAAATCTAGAAAGAGTAAAAAGAAGTAGCCAGAGAGGAGGAATACTCTAGGGGCCAGCCACCCATCTACACAGCATGCCATGGAGTAAGATTTACAGAAGTAAGAGAACAGGAAAAGCCCAGAGGCAAAAGATAGACAGGATAATTTAAGTTAAGCAAAGCTGGCTAGAAATAAGCCAAGCTAAGGCCAGGCATTCATAAGTAATAATAAGGCTCCATGCGTGTTTACTTGGGAGCTGGGTGGNGGGCCCCCCAAAAGAGCCAAAAGAGCCCAACAACTTTAAAGACAGTTTGTGATAAGAACATGAAAAGCATACTNGAGGCATTTTGGTGAGCATTCTTGAGGNATAATGTTCCTTGAGCTGCCATTAACTTAGAGATTTTTCAGAGATGGAGAAGCATTGCTGTTTCCCTAGAGAGGCTATACTGGAGATTGGGAAAGACATGCCTAGATTCCTGTCAGGAACTCTGAGCATGATTCTAACAGCCTGCCAGACAGATGCAGAGCTGAAGACAGAAATTACTGCGAACTCCTCCAAGAGCTCGTTCTTGTTTTGGGTTTAATATGTGCAACTGAAGAGTCCTAAGCATTTCTGAGTGCTCACAGNTGTCCAGATACTACAGTAAGCCCTTACAAGCCCTTTCTCTTTCACTGTTCAAGTCCACACAATGCAAACTACCTCCTTTGATTGGAGAAGCAATAGTATAACTCAAGATTACCCAATGACGACACTGAAGCGATGCCCAATGGATGCCTAACCTGGTATTTTACCCACATCTCCACACTCCAATACATGAAACATACATGCATTGTAAGATGTGAGAACACTCCCCAGCTAATGTACAGAAGAGACTGAGTGTGACACAGGAAACCCTAACACTGGGGACTTTCAGTGCTAAAATATTAGTTGANTTACTTTTCATTGAGTATTAACTTCAAACTCTAGAGCCTACTTTTCTGTATTTTCTATAGTTCATACTTTACAAGATGTAGAATGAACTTCTTAAACTTTTAGAGCAAAACCAAACATCGAAAAATGAAATTTTTAAAAAATTATGCATGAGTAATCACTTGAAACATCTCAAAGATGTGGAGGACCCTTAACATGTCTATTCACTGCTCCATACACANGTACTGATTGCCTAATGGAGATCAGGTGCTTCTGAAGCCCTTACACCAACTTCACCTTCCTTCCTGCTTGCAAAGGTTTACTTACCTTTCCTACAAAAGAAACCTGGGGTTTGNTGGATTCCTAGAGGAAACAGAGTCCAGCCAGTGCTTCCCTGCTGTTCCTCAGCTACCTTTACTGTTATCATTGCTGTTACATTTGTGACATCTACTACAGTTGCTCCCCCTTAGTCATGGTTNCATTTTCCATAGTTTCAGTTATCTGCTGTCACCTGAGCTCTGAAAATGCTAAATGGGAAATACCAGAAATAATTCATTGAAATNTTTCAAACTATAAATTATCTGATGTATACACATTGTATAGGCTACCTACACGTTAGTTACTTAGTAGCCATTTTAGTTATCAAATAGATGACTGTCCCACTATCACAAGGTTTGTGGGCTAGTAATTCATTACTTACTAATGGTTCCCCAAGTCAAAGTCATGACCCTGGTAAGGTTATTGTGATATACTCTTATCCTTGCTGGCTTTAACTGTTAACATGACACAGCCTGGAGTCACTTGATTTAAAAATTTTAAAAAAAAGTCTTACTTGAGAGACAGTCCAGATAGGATTAGCCTTAATGATGGGACCACAGCACCTGTTCACCTAATGCTCTGGCCCTGTCCACCTCCATTGTCCTGGACAGTCCATCACTACTCAATAGTTCCATACCTCCCTCCCTACATAGTCATTTCAGAGACTATTCCAAATGCACCTTGTGGTTTGTGTCTCTACTATGTGTATTACATAGTATATTATATGTGCAACTAAGAGCCAGGAGTAAAGACTCCATTAGTGATTGGGTCTCTGTGCCTGGTAGACCNGGGATATCCACAAAACCTCTTTTCTTGTCTGGATTCCCAATCCAGGCTCCACCAAGCTGGCCCCACCAGAGCCCCAAAGAATGAGGAGAATCAGTGCACACTAAGGAATGTTAATATTATGTCCATACTCGAGAGCAGCTATGTCAAAGTCAAGACAAGAAGAAACTAACTACTTTCATGCAAAGATTTGAGAATGCAGAGGAAAGATAATTCTGAGCAAAATTCTTTCTCAATTCTTATCAATGACAAGCATGTGAAGACCTCAAAAGGACTCCACTGCATCCAGTTGGAAGAAAAAAGAAGAGTTAGAGATGGGATGGCAGTTAGGAGACATGTGACTCCAGAGGGAGCAGTCTCCTCTTCCTTAGAAGGTGTTTTCCACTAAGCCATTACGAATACAGTGAGAAAACAGTGACAGATGTAACACACACAATTCCCCTTGAACTTGGTAAAATCCTGGTGTCTGCAGCTTTGTTTCATCATGTGCTGCATGCATTTCTACGGATTTGTCAGCTTTGACACTAGCAGAAAATGTGCATCTCATTTCCAAAGATTCCAAAACATAAAGCAGTGTCAATTACATTAAAAAGAGATCCAGAAATTAGGGAGATAGCTTATTCAGTAAAGTGTTAGCCTTGCAGGCATCAAGANGTGAGTTTTTCATCCTCTAGGAGAGGATGAATCCCATATAGAAAAAAAAGCAAGACACTGGGGAGGTAGAAACAGGATACTTCAGGTTTGCTGACCAACAAGCCTAGGTTCACTGTCTCTGCCTCAAGAGACAAGATGCAGGGAAACTGAAGAAGACATCTGACATCAACCTCTGGCCTCTACACAGATGTACACACACCTCATTCCAAATATGTCTGCAGCATATGTGATCATCTTCTTCNAAAAGCATTACTCAGTGCTTAGCGGTCCAGGGAGTAAAAGATACTTACATGAGGGATCCCTGCTCAGTTTCATTTTACTTAATGAGCATCACTAGTGTCAGGTCCAAAGGAATCATTCAAAACTATCTCCAATATTCCCCCGAAAGGAAATGTCCAGACAATCTGCAAACCGTGCCATCAAAGGGTGCTAGGGACCAGTATCTGTACTAAAGAATGAAGCAGTGTCTGTGCTTATACCACAGTGAAAANGAACTCACAGCAGACTAAGGATCTAAACCAAACAGAAACAATGGAACTCAAGACTGCTCTGCTGATCAAGGGAAACAGAGTGGAAAGGAACTTACAGGAGAAATTATCTGTAAATCATTTCTCTGATAAGAGTTTAACATCTAGAATGCAGAAGGAACAGATAGCCTAATTTTAACATGGTCAAAGGACCTGAATTGNCAATTCTCTAAATATATAAATGACTAATGTTGTTGCTTCTGTGTGAAATGTCTCTTACCAGCTCAGTTGGAGTCTGGCTAGAGGAAGAGGGTCCCTAAAGGGTGGGTCTTGAAGTTCTATAGCCTGGCCCCACTTCCTGTTGTCTCTCTACTTCCTGACTATGGATGCAATGTGACTAGCTGCCTTACTCCCCTGTGGCCAAGCCTTCTCTGTCTTGACAGANTGTATCCCTTTTTGAGCCATAAGCCCAGATAAATTCTTCCTCCTTTAAACCNCTTCTTGACAGGTATTGGTCAAAGCAATGAGTAAAGTAACCAATAGCGTTACATGTATGAAGAGATGCTCAACCATACCACCTGAGAACAAAAAATCAAAACCATGATGAGATCTCACCTAGCAGTTATCAGGATGGCCAGCACCAGAAGAATAGAAAACAAGTCTTTCATGAGGCTCTGGGGAAATGTTTGCCCATTTTTGATGGGAAGCTAGAGTGGTAGCCATTATGGAAAAAAGTATGGCAGTTCCTCAAAAAGTTAAAAATAGCATCTCCATGGGATCCAACAACCTCACTTCCAGGTTGTTTTCTTAGTTTATTATACTCTAGAAACTAAAGACAATGACAACAAACATAGATGGGGCCCCATAAAGAACAGGAATTTGTTTCTCTTTGGCCTGGAGGCTGGAGATCCAAGACCAAGAGCCAGACATCAGTGTCTGGTGAAGGCANTTTCCAGTCTATAGATTGCTACCTTCTTACTGTCTTCCCAGGAGAGAAAGATAGCTCATTCTGGCCCCTTTTCTGTAGGGATGCCAATCTCATCACTGAGGGCTCTACCTTTATGATTTAATTATTTCCCCAAAGCTTCAAATCTCATCACCTTGATGATTGTATTTCAACATGTNAAGTTTTGGGTAGACTATGCAATCCNTAACACANGTACATATTCAAAAATATTCAAAACATGATCCAAATAAATATTTACATGTATTCCCATAGAACTATTCCTCATAGCCAAAGAGTAGAAGCAATCCATGTGGCACACACACAAACATACATGCACATACATACACATACACAAGAACACATCAAAACACACATGTGTGCATATACATAAACACATAAACATATGCACATACACCTGGCCACACTCATGAACATACATGCACATGCATACATATATATACACATGAACAGATATGTGCATGCACAGGTAAACATATGCACACAAGAATAGTATTTGGCTTTTTTAAAAGAAGGGAATTCTGTTGCATGCTACAACATGAGTGAATCTCTAGGAATAAGCAAAATATATAAGCCTAATCTTGCAAAGGGGGAACAAAGATGGAGGCAAAAGATGGAGAACNCAGATNGCAATGAGTTCAGGGATGTGGCACNGTGTCACAGTGAGGTAAGTCAGCTGGGAGCAGACAATCAAGGTGTGGTTCCAGCTCATACAGAGCATATGAAAAGTNAAAATTACACTAAGTAGAAAGGTGGATGATGACTCCAAGAGGTGGGAGAAAAAGAAGATTAGTATTTTAGGACCCTCAATTTTGCAAAAGGAGAAAGTTCTAGCTCTTTAGTGTCCAACAAATTTAGTGATGCCACAGTGTAGAAAGAGAAAAGACACCACACCAAAACCTTATTTTCAAAAAACCTGAAGGTGAGGANATGGCTCACTAGTTAAAGCNTTGGTGATACAAATGTGAGGACCAGTCTTTGAAGCCCCCAAAACATGTAACTACCAGGCCAGCTGTAATTCCAGCTGCAAAGACAGAGACAGGAGCCCCAGAGTAGACTAGCAGCCATACAGTAAGGCTGGCTTTGATTGCCAGATCCTGCCTAATGAATAAGATGGAAGAGTCATGGGGGATGATCCCTGACNTCAACCTCAGGCCTCCAAATGCACGCACATACACTCACATGTGTCTGCAGTCACATAAACATGCATATACATACCACACATGCACACACAAAATTGGAAAAGAAAAAATCTAAAGTAGTTAATGTTAAGTCTACAAAACATTGATGCAAAATAGCCTACCTAAATAATCACCCAAGAACTGTTTTAAGTAGTGTAATGCCAATCACTAAAATTTAGTGAACAAAGATGGCAGATACTGAGCTAAAACTTCCCTGTGTATCAATTCATTTAACAATCCTAATAGTTACATCGGGAATCATTATCCTCATATAGGGCCCGAAGTTTAGCTCATCAAACCCTGTCAAGAGCCCTATGAATCCAAGTCCATGCTGCAGTTAATTATGCAACATAGTAGCTAGAAACTTCTGATTACACACTGGACCCGATAGATACCACCTGTTTTAGTTACATTTCTGTGTTGCTGTGCTAGAACACTCAGAACAAAAGCAATTTGGGAGAAAGGGGTTTACTAGGCTTACAGAACACACAGTCCATCATCCAGAATGGAAGCTAGAGCAGGAACTCAAAGTAGGAGCTTAAAGTAGAAACCATGGACGAATGCTGTTTACTGGCTTGCTCAGTTCCCTTTCTTACACAGCTCAGGTCCGCCTGCCCAGGGATGGCTCTGCCCTCTGGGCTGGGCTTTCACACATCAATCAGTAATCACAAAAATACCCCATAGACATTCTTATAGGCCAATCTGGTTGAGGTAATTCTTTAACTGAGATTCCCTCTTCCCAGGTTTGTGTTAAGTTGACAAAAACTAAGATACCACCTTTTCCTAATTCAACAAAAACTACCACCAACAAAAGCAATNCAAGCAATTGCCCAGAGGCACATAGTATCTACTCCCCACCCTCATCACAGATGGTCTATTGTACCTACCAAAGACAGGGAGTCCCTTCTATCTCTCTGTCCTTTTGTCCCATTTATAAACAAATGCTAGAACACCAACTTTGAGGAACTACACAGCTGAAATGACCCCATCTTCTGACTTCCCTAACAAAACTATACCAGGCACTCATGGTCACAGCCACAGTCATGGCCATGGTCCTTCCCTACAAACAGAATTTCTAGAGCAATGTCAGCTTTCTCCTCCAAACTAACTGTTCAGTCATGAGACATCACAATTCCATCAACAGTCCACAAGTTTAGCAATCTGAAGAACAAATTCAAGTCAGAGAAGAAAGCAGGGACTAGGGAAATAGCTCAGTTGGTAAAGTGAACATGAGAACCTGAGTTTGATCCCCAGGACCTATATTAAAGAGACAGGTGCAGTGGAACACAGTTATAATGGGAATCTACTTGACAGGCCCAAGCAAGTGAGAGACCTTGGCTCAAAAAAAAGGGGACGGCAGCTGAGGAATGGCACCCAAGATTGTCCTCTAGCCTCCACATAGGTGTACACACCCATGAAGAAAGGGGAGCAGGAATGGGGAGAAAACCACTTAAAACTACACACAATGAGTCAAAATACATAGAGGCATAAGACAGTAACAGCTCAGAGTCAAACTATAACCGACACCCCAAATATTGGGGGTGGGGGGAATCTGCTGTAATAGACGTTGTCTGGAGAGAGTTTTGAGTTCTTAAAATAATGCCCAAGTCTCTTGGGCCACAGAACACAGTGTGATGTAGCCATCTGCTTACTGTCCAGAGAGCAATTTCAGGATTGGAAAGTTATGTGACTCTGTCTCCACTGGGCTTTTATTGCAGCTCTAAGCCAAATGTGGGAAGTGGGGGTGCTGGCCAGCTAACCTCCTGATCATTCTGGGAGCTCAGCAAGAGCCAGGCTGTAGCCAAGTCTGCCTCTCACTTGGGGAACTGGCAGAGAGCTGATCTCGCTTCGCATGCAGGGGCCCATCCACATAGCTCTTCCACCCCCAAGGTTCCTCTTCCAGAGATTTCTCAGTGGATGGAGGCATGGCCTGCACAGCAAAGCCCTAGGGAGGCCTCTCCAAGTGGGCAGCTTCCTGTGCAAACTACCAGCTCTGCAGCAGCTTGACACAAATACGCCTAGCTGCTGAGAACTTACTGCAGGATCCGACTCCACTCACAGCCACAGGGAAGTCTTTTTTTTTCTGTATTCTACAGTAAATCAAAATGATGGGGTTTCTGGAGACATGAGGGAAGGACATCCCGTACTTGGCTTCACAGCGATGGGGCCACTTATGCAAGCAGGTCTCACTCTGTCTCTGTTANCCCATTAGGAAGAAGGCTCACCATAATTACCTAGGAGACATCATTTTGGATCTTGGTAACCCAAGTGGCAAAAACACAATTGTCAAATCAAGGAATCTGGCCCCAAACTAGAAATGACTGTCACTGTACCATTACAATATCAAGCTACTCTGACACTTAGCCCCAAATGTTTGTCGGGGGAGTTGAAGTAAAGCCCCCAGAGGGGCAGTAAAATGTAGAGTCTTTATTATACCCTAAGACTTCAGGTTATTTGTCTTTCATGTANGTATTGCTATGAAATCTGCAAAGATAAGCAGTGCGGGCAACACAAATTGTTCTGAATGACCCAAAGAAAGGGTGGCCTTTGTCAAATCTGTGAACAAAACACAGAAAGGGGGAAAAAAAGAAGACAAGTATTTTCTCACCTCCTTGCTATGAATCCCTCCAAGACAAGATCCCATCAAGAATCAGGATGTGGGATTTACCTGTAAGAGGGCTTCAGATCCTGAAGGACTAATAAGCTCTAGGCTGCAGATGCCCAAGGACTTGAACAGCAGCTCTCTTACCCTTGAAGCTGAAAAATTTAGGACCCCAGACCCAGAGACTGATTTGTGTCAATGAACTATTGGCAACCAGGCCCTCGAGCCAAGACCAGGGAGCAGGGGCTGTACTGCACACTGCAAGGGGAGAGCTGACCTGGAGCCATGCCGTAGCCTACCTGTTGTGTGCACCAAAGCAACAGAAGAGCAATGGAAATGCCTGCAGGAGTTCATGTGCCTGGAGTCCTGCTGCTGTCTCTACCTCCAGAACTCTCTTTCATTCTCCCAATCAGACCTTGACAACTGCCTGGAAACTTCTGGAATACCAGTCAGATTCAGTCACTTTACCCTGAGAGTTCACAACCACACAATCACCACTTTCTGTCCCAGAAGCTGGACGGTTCCCAGGAAGTGACCCCTGCTTTCCATCAGGCTGCTTCCTCGCTCCACATAAACACCTAACAGGTGGCCACTAGTTATCTAACTGACGGCGGAGCAACAAGAGAGACTAAGATCCTTGTTTTGAATCCAAACAAGCCAGTCCAAAGACCACAGGTCATGGAGCTAGAAATAGACATGGGTGAAGTCAAGTACCCTGAATAAAGACAAAGAACTCTGGTTTAGATTGTGGGCTGAGGAAATGGCTTTGTCAGTAAGACACCTGCCATGCAAACATGAGGGCCTGAGTTCAAATCCCTAATACCTATGTGAAATCCAGGGGTAGTGCATATCTGTAACTCTAGCACTAATGTTGGGGACAGACAGGAGGACCTCTGGAGCTCACTGGTCAGCCAGACTAGTCTAATTAGGGAGCTCCAGGCTCAGTGAGAAGAATATACAGTAGAGAAATTTTTAGGACGACACCCAACATTAACCTTTGGCTTCCATATGCATACATACTCATGTGTACATGAACATTTACACACACACAGACAACATACCTACAATTACTTAAGGTCAATTTTGTAGAATACAGCAAGATCTCAGTGCCTTCTGACTGTGATGTTTAACTATGTCTGTCTAAAAGCTTCAAAACGCAGAACTCTTCTATAGGGACCAAAATCCTTTAATACAACCAAAGAGGAGAAGAAAGCAACACAGCTTTTAGTAAGACCATAGGAAGTTCTGGAAAAAGGATGGGAGGGAGGGGGAAAGAAGGAGTAAGCAAATATACTTATCATAAAAGAAAACAGTCTAAGCATCAGCACATGGTAAATATTAACATACAACATGGGGCTGCAGACTCTAGATTATGTATAAACCCACCACTGTTGACACACAGCACCTCAGTGAAAGCTGAAGCTTAACATTATATAAGGTTTGAATACAAGCAGACCACATANGCACGGCTTTTGTCAAAGATGATTTATTCTGCCAAGAACGTATGAGTCCTGTGAATATGATTATTATTTATCAAAAAACAAGTTATGTAATTCTCTGAAAAAGAAATGCATCCTTGATTAAATTAAGCTTTAATGGCAGTTATTTATGGTTCCTGGAAAGTCCTTCTTTCCTTTTCTTGTAAATTGTATTCCATAATTTGAGCAAACCTGAAAGTTGCATGGTGAGGTATGGGCACAGCAGAGTCAGCACCTTCTCATCTTAATTGGGAAAGGCCAGGAGCTACAGTCCTCCTGAGGCAGCAGCCACATGGACCACTTTTCCTGGGCTCCACATGCCTGCCACTCTGGNCTCAGCACCAGCATCCATATTCATACCCCCAAGTCCAGCTTAGACATGGGCTTTTCCCACAGCAGGGTCCCCACAGCAAAGATACTGCTGGCCAGGCAGGATCGAAGGCTCACAGGACCAACTCCAAACTTCAGTGATCTTCCTGCACTGACCCACCCAGGGCTGCACTCTGATGTGAAGATGGGTTCTTCAAGAAAGTGGCAAAGGGACAGAAAGCTTCCTACACAACATATGTGCCCACAATCCCGATCAATTTAACTGCAAGCTTTTACAGTGTATGGATCCCCAGCCTTTAGGTAGTTGGGGCTTTGGGTTTCCAAACTGCTGACTCACCCAGGAATTGAGATGCAATATGAAGTTGTCTTCAGCTGTGGGATAAACGCAAAGACTTAGGGAAACTTTCACTAGTATCGGCTGACCTCATTAAAAAACCTTCCTTCCTTTCAGCTCCTGTTCTCTTATAACTGGGATTGGGGCCAAGACAAGACACAGATGTAAAATGGAACAAAGAAGCAGCAGCGTATTAGGTAGAGCATCAGTAAAAGCTCTGCAGTCCTCTGCTATATATCCCAGGTGAGCCTCAAACTCATTATCCTCCTGAGCCTCCCCAGTGTGAAAACTGACTGAGGAAGCTATGTTACAGGGATGGATGAGGGCAGAGGACGTGAGCAGAGGTGCACAGCCCAAGTGTGAAGCAAGATCACAGGAAGCCTGTGGGTGGAGAACCGCAACTAGTCCTTTGGAGTTACCACTTAGCAGTCACAGGTGGCCTCCAGATACTGGTTTAGGAAAGATGTGGGCATGAAACCACTGGGGACACAAAGGACAGAACATGTATTTGGATGTTACTATGACATAATCAGGTTAGCAAAAAGGAACTTTCTTGTAGTGAGGATGAAGAACGTGTAGAGCATGAAGTTCAGAGAACTCGGAAAAAGCAAAAATGTCACAGTGGTAATGAAATTAGTCAAGACATGGGGACAACTAAATGACCTTTCAGTGACTTTCCTGAACATGGACCTAATATGCTGCTTCTTCCTTTGTTCTATTTTACATCTGTGTCTTGTCTTGGCCCCAATCCCAGTTATAAGAGAACAAGGACCAAAGGGAAGGAGGATTTTTAATGAGGTCAGCTGATACTAGTGAAAGTTTCCCTAAGTCTTTGAGTTTATCCCACAGCTGAAGACAACTTCATATTGCATCTCAATTCCTGGGGGAGTCAGCCATTTAGAGGTCCAAAGCCCCAACTACCTAAAGGATAGGGATCCATACACTGTAAAAGCTGCGCCTACCACTCAAAGCTGCCTGCAACCAGAATACAATTCAGTTTAATATGCACCAGGAGCTAGCTGATTGTGACAAGCCATGGATTTTTGGTTGGCCATATTCTGGCCCTGGTCCTTCTGGACTTGTCATGACATTAAAAAAAAAAACAAATTAGGAGAATTAAAGATTTGAATACAATTATNTCTCTACTAATCCTCCTGCTTAGACCGTATCATAGCCATACCATCCAGTTCCCTACCCCTCGGCACACAGCACCTACTTTACATCCATGCTCCGTATTTATTAGACCTCTCATTCCATCTGGCAGCTACTGTGCAGTGTCATTTCTGCAAGGCAACTGATGGGTTGGCTGCTTTAGTAGTCTAGTTGTTGCATACTAGAGCCAACTTAGATGATGTACATGCATCCAACTGTCCCCAACTTGGCTGCAACAAGGAAAGCATCTGCTCTGACACACTTTAGGGAGCTCTGGTGTCTCTTGAAACACTCCAGATATCCCTGTGGAGATGCCAAGAGGCCTCTGCAGCGATCCCAGGCTGGGTTGCAGAGCCCACCATTCACCAGGAGCTTGACACTGAGAAAATGACTTGACTTTCCTACACCACATGATAGAGCATTGCTATTTCCCGCTTGGTCCTTGTGAAGATGGAGAAGGCAATGGATAAGGGTACCTACAACACTCCTCAGTGAGGACTGGTAATTATTGTTATGTATTCATATAGTTATTGACTTAATCATATTGCACTAGTTCCTGGCTACTGGAACAGAGAATACCCCTTCAAAACAAGGTCCTGGGCTCTAGCTCCCAACATATCTTTCTCACTGGTGACCTGAACTGTTCTTTCACTTACTGGTGACTTGCCACAGAAGACAAGGACAGAGAGCAGCAAGCTAGGGCTCCCATCAAGAACACTCCTGTATAATTAAACTCAATGGGTCACACATATCCAACAAGAAAAAAATGAATGAAAGGAGAGGGAAGAAGAAGGAAAAGGAGGAGGAGGAGGAGGAGGAAGAAGAAGAAGAAAAGGAGGAGGAGGAGGAAGAAGAAGAAGAGGAGGAGGAAGAGGAGGAGGAGGAAGAAGAAGAAGAGGAGGAGGAGGAAGAGGAGGAGGAGGAAGAAGAAGAAGAGGAGGAGGAGGAAGAAGAAGAGGAGGAGGAAGAAGAAGAGGAGGAGGAGGAGGAAGAAGATGATGATGATGGCAGCTTAAGCAGGAGAAGGTGGGTGAGACAGGGCATGAGGTGCTCAAATGACTTGAGTTTATTATGTGCATATATGAAGTTGTCAAAAAATTAAAAATAAATTGGAAAATAGAAAGACCACCCCTACAATTAAAAGCCTTAGCACTCCTATGTCACAGACCTGAAATTCAGTCAGAAAACCACTTGGGCACCTTGCACTGTTCTGCAGGCATATCAATAGCACTGCTATTCAGTGTGCAGAGTGGTCCTCATCTCTAACATTCATCGCTCTACAGTGAGTCCAAGAACAGCATCAGCAACAGACAACTGAAAAAACAGTGAGTGATACAGTCTGAAACAGTGCACACCAGGCAGCAATAACGGAAATATAGATTCCCATCTTGGAGACCCTGGGAAGTTAAATGAGGTAACACAAATAAAGGGCATAAGAAGTCATTGGGCTCACTGTCTCAGGAACTGTGAGCTCCCTCCTCGATTCCTTCTCTTCTTGGGCCATCTCAAGAACTTCTAAGGGTCTTCCTACTCTCTTGAATACAAAGAACTTACTGGGGAAACCACAAGCCCAATCTAATCCTAGCTTCAGGATCCTAGCTTCAGAAGATATCATAACAACAAAGGCAGAGGTTGGCCAATGTAATTAGCTTCATGAAGAAACAGCAGTTTAATGAACCTTTGTCCAATCTGTTCCAACAGTATCTCTTGATATCTGGAGCATTTCTGAAGATGAACAAAGGCAACATTAAGACCATGGTCTTGTTTCTTCTCTGGAGCACAGTCAGGCAGCCCAGATAAAGTGTGCTAATTAGGATGGTCATGAAGAGCAAAGACAGCTCTAAAAGACACCACACTTGTAATAGCTGTAATAATTCAGTCAGCAGAGAGACCATGTAGAAATAGGCTCAGAAACACACATATCATGAAGACAGTAACAGGCAAGTACAGCCATTAAGTGTACAGTGCAAGGGCAGCAGGTGAGAAGTACTTTGAAAAATATTAAAGATATCTTCCCATACTATACTCTATGCAGAAATGAAATTCTTGGTGTATTAAGAACCCCAAGGTTTATAGTAAAACTTTTAATAATTTTTAAATTACTTAGAGCAATGGTAGTAACCAGTATTGTTTGGGGGGCACTGACAACTCAAAGGAAAGTAACCCACACTTGGCACTGAGATTTTTATTTGAGAACTTATAGCATCTGGGAGAGAGTCATTATCCCATCCATACAAGGTAACTCCATTTGAACTTGTGTGTGTGTGCGTGTGTGTGTGTGTGTGTGTGTATGTGTGTGCGGGCGGGCGGGCGCGTGCATGTGTGTAGGCCCACAAAGGTTCCCTAGTGAGATCTGAGCTTGCTTTACCCAGCAGGGCTGCATTAGAGGATTGCTTGACCATGTGCGTGGTTACCCGGTGTTTGGAAGGGTCTGCACTTAGATGTGCGGTATGCTTTGATCTAGCAAGGGGAGATCTTTTGCTCTGCCCCTTGGCATTCCTTTAAAAAGCCCTTTAGAAGAGAAATAAGGGCCAGGGGATAAGGATCCAGGTCCTCCCAAGGCTATCCTGTATTTCTGTCTCTCTCTTCTCTTTCTATCTAAATATTTTTCACTTCTCCCTCCTCAAGAGTACCCTGGGGTGAAAGTGGGAGTGAGTCTCCCGTGTGTGCGTGCGTGTGTGCGTGCATGCGTGCGTGTGTGTGTGTGTGTGTGTGTGTGTGTGTGTGTACTGACTACTAGAGGAGGGAAAGACAATCTTCTATAGGAATCTAAAGCTATAAGTATCAATGAGGTTTGATTTTAGGAAAACACATGCTAAGCATTTGAAATTACTTTAAAGTTCAGACATAAACAAATCTTACGCTCTTTAGGTTACAAAGACAGGAAAATGATGGAGAAGTTGGGATAGGGACTGTTTATTTGGAAGGAGAGACTACATTCAGGAAAGTGCTCGTGGGGAGGTACTGGCTTTGGTCATGCTCCTCCCCTGCAGAGGCATGTTTATACATTCTCAATTTATTGTTGGCTTCTCACTTTATCCATAGCATTGCTTTAAATATCTAAAGTTCTCCCTCCTGTATGTGTATGTGTACATGCACATGCACACACGCATGTATATGCTTCCTTTTACTGTTTTTATTGACTTTAGCCAGTATTTCAAAGC
>LZPO01117280.1:2286-16534 GCA_001675575.1 Neotoma lepida
GTGTGTGTGTGTGTGTGTGTGTTTAGAGACAGGGTCTCATGTAGCTCAGGCTTGCCTGCAATGTGCTATGTAGCTGAGGATAAAGACTTTTTATTTGTGACTCTACTTCCTCTACTTCCTGAGTGTACTGTGAACTCTTGTCTCTACCGCCTGAGTGTTGAGATTGTATGTGTGTGCCACCAGGCCTGATTTTATGGAACTAAGGATCAAACTTAGGACTTCCTTCATGCTGGAAACACATTCTACCAACTGAATGGCATCAAGAGCCCTTAGTTATTTGAGGACAGCTGGGAGTCTATGTCTCTTCTTCTTGTGGATATTCCCAGGCAGAAAATGACTGAGCTTTATAGCCAAATAGGACAAGACTCCTTCCACTCATCTGGTTAGCTTCTATCTACTTAGGGCATTTAAAACAAAACTCATTTTTCTCACATGCTCCTGATGGTTTGGAAGTGATATGCAAACCCCAATGTCCAATGGAATGACCATACTTCTCACAAAACACGATGGATCAGTCCTGGGGGGTGGCATTTCTGATGGTTAGCCTTATGAATATCCAGGAACTTTTAGCATCCTTGAAGAGGCCTGAGCAGGCTATGGACAAACATCAGAGCAGTCTCCTGAGTTTGCGAAGCCATCACTCTCTGTACTTCCTTTTGCTTAACGTAATTATTGGCATAATTGTGTCATAATAACATAATCAGTCAGAATAGCCTAACTATTGATTCACAGGCAGTGATTTTATCAGACTGGTGGAAAACCCAACTCCAGCATTGGGGCTTGTGATCTCTTCATTTTGTTTCTGATAGTGAAAATCCATCAAAGGCTTTCCTCTATACTCAGGCCTTGACAGGACATGCTTCAGGGACATGCCCATGGGTGATTCAGGTATCTTTTGTCTTATTATAAGATTTCCTGAGGAGATGAAGTGAGCCAGGGACTTGGGGACTGGAAGGCTTGAGGTGGTGGATGTTGACAATGGCTGAAGGAAAGGTGAGTTGGGGGAGCCCAGGTGCTGACTTCCAACCTCTGTCCTGAGTCACTACATCAATCTTTGGTCCTGATAACAGCAGAAAAGTATGAGAAAGAAGAGGTTGAGCAAATTAGGGACATGTGACATTTGCCATGCCTTTCAGTCATTTGAGCAGAGATACGAGATATTGAAAATGTATCAAGAGAGAGATGTAAGCTAAAAATGACAGGCTTGGAGGGACCATGGCCAAGGAGGGAAGGCTGCAGAACCCCAGCGTTTCAGGGGCTTCTGTCCCCACCACCCCCGCCCCGTGCCTTCAGACTACCTGGCTGCCAAAGTAGTCCCTCTTCCTGTAGGGGCCTGGTACCAAGTCATCTTATGCCACCTACCTTCCATTTGCAGACTTCTGTGATTCTTCTTTGCTTCATTTCCTCTTGTCTCTTTGGATGGGACACTCAATGNCCCTCTCTGACCCACCCAACTCGTCAGCCATTACCACTCCATTCTTCCAGCCTTTGTCCCAGGTGTGTTCTGTACGGAATCCCAGGACCCCTTCTGGTCTAGTCTGGTAACTTTTCTTCCTGTGTGCCAGGCTTGGTTCATTTTATCAGAATGCTGCCCACTACCAAATCAACCCACTAAACCTTTTCCCTGCCTCTTCACTGTGTGATGTGTGATTTTACTGTTTAAGAGAACTCNGACTCTTTATATACTCTTAGTGTATTTACTAAGTCTTGATCTCAGAGTGTACAATAGTCTCAACACTATCTCTTGGTATGAAGTAAAATGGGACAATTACAGCCTTTGCTCAAATATCTTTTTGAAAAAAGTAACTGATTAAAGTTTCTGAATGTTAANTTTGCTGACACATGACACTGCTAATCTTGGTCAGGCTCCTGGTGCTCACATACTTTGGCGTAATCCCATTCTCTTGAGATGACCTGGGTTTATTGACTTGTTTGTAATCAACATAATGCAGAGAAAGGAATATGATGTCCTCAACTTACCTCCTTGACATGCCCTTGTGCAGGGTGGGAAGCACAACTGCTTTAAATGAATATTAGATGTTTCAAATTCTCTTGGACTGTAGGGATTATCTGGAATAGCAATATCTATACTCCAGAACAAAGTGACATATTTAAAATTTATGCTTATTTCTATATTTATGTAGTCATACAAATCATATATGACACTGTACTGTGGCAGTGGGGTTCCTGCCTCAGTGATTAAGAACATTCTTGTTCATATCAGGGACAGAGAGTGTTTTATCTGGCATTGTTCAGTGAATGAATGCATATATTCATCTCTTAGTTTCAATATTAAGGTGAAAAGCAACACATATGCCACCTTCTATATTACAGTAGCATGCTTGCCTGTATACTTACCTTTACTTATTAAATGTAAATGTTCACGTGGTTTTGTGCTGCTATTTCAGGGTAAGCTCATTTCATTCTGACATAGCTCCTTAATTAAAACTTATTCACATAAAGCAGGGTTATCTAGTAAGAAATGAGTCACTACTTTTTATTGGCCTACAAAAGATTTTTTTTCTCTTTTACTTTTTCTGAATATCATGTTTTGCTTATGCATTTTCTCCTAATTTTTGTAATTTACTATACTATTAACTATTAAGGGAAAATAGTCATTTTAAGAAATACCTGGGTTACATTGTGTCTCATTGTCATCCCATAGTACCTGAAGCTGGGCACTTTTTAAACAAGAGGTTTATAAAGCACCTTATTTTAAAAGTAGAAAAATTGGGATCAATAATTTTCTGTTTCTGGTTTCCGGGGAGGATTTTTAAGACACTTGGCTGCAATNAGGTGAGGCATGTTCCCTGAGGAGAGATTCAGGATCTGCCTGGTCCTGTTCTAACAACCTGCTCTTGTGGGAACTGAGTACCCTGTGAGAGCTGCATTAATGTCTTCTGCGGCGATGGCCTCAGTTATCCAATCACCTTCCACTGGGCCCAACTTNACGGTTCCGCTTGGGTACCATCCCACACAGGCTGAACAGTCGATGATGTGTTTAGGTTTCTGCCTTGTTTTGAGTGACGCCGGAAAAACTGCATGAGGCTATAAGATGCATCTGGGAGTCAATGGGGACACATTGCTCCTTCTCTTTGGTCCCCATCACTACTGTGCTCAGTGTTGTCTGATGGCCTTTCTCTACTGACAATAGGTGTATAAATGGCCTCTTTTGTAAGCCGCTCCCTGTATTGTGTATTCGCTCTCCTTTGCTCTTCTGGATCATAATGGAGCTTGGAATGTTTGTAGATTTGGGGCAGTTTTTGAGTGTCTGTTGTTTTTAGACAATTACTTTTGCTGTTGTTATTACTAGTGTTGTTTTTCCTTCTGTGGCTAATGTGAAGTCAGCGGTTTTATTTCCCTTGCTCTGAGCCCAGTTGTCATCAGCTGTCCCTGGATAATGGCTTTTGATATGTCCCATTGTAATGCATTGGACCCTGTCCCTGGCTAAGCATTCATTTTAGGAGGCTGATTCTGGGATTCTGGGCAAGAATGATTATCTTCTGTCTTGATTTTCAGTGTTAAAATCCTTGGCTGTTCCTGTTTCTCTACCATTGTCTTACAGGCTTCATCTTAACATGCAGCCGCATTGACACAGCAGGGTTAGCGAGGCCTCCTTTCTGTTCACCCCAGAGAATTCTCTTAACTGTACCAATAGTCTGGGAACTTTTAAGACTTAGGGGAAAAAGAGACTCTGTATTATATACCTCTTGCTAAAACCTTCCCTTTTTTGTGAACTTCCCCTCTCTATGATCTACCCCTCTCTATGATCTACCCCTCTCTATGATCTACCCCTCTCTATGACCCACTCTTCTCTATGGTCTACCCCTCTCTATGACCCACTCTTCTCTATGGTCTACCCCTCTCTATGACCCACTCTTCTCTATGGTCTACCCCTCTCTATGACCCACCTCTCTCTATGACCTACTCCTCTCTATGACTCACCCCTCTCCATGACCTACATCTCTCTATGACCTACCCCTCTCTGACACCTTCTTCTATGACATTTCCCTTTTATGACCTTCTCCTCTGTGACCTGCCCCTCTCTGTACAGCTTTTTTTATGCTGTATATCATAAGTAACTTTGAAATTCTTTGAAAATATTTCCTAAATTTGTACTTACAGAATGATGTTGATACAAATTGTGTTGAAATACTTCACAGGACCACTTTCTATGGCCTTTCTGTGTGAATTCTGTTGTTCAAAAAAATAAAATATCATGATATTCATGAACAAACAAAACAGGCTTAATTTGTGCAAGCATATGCATGTATAATATTTTCACAGTGTCCTTTAATGACACGGTACTGGACGGAGATACATACGTGTGTGTGGATGAGGTAAAGAAGGGAAATAAACGAATTCAATACAGCAACACCATTCGGAGATATCTTATGACACTTTAGACCTGTGGTATGGCTACGGAACCATGATAGTAATATGAGATTTTCAATCCATTTGTATTTCTGTAAAAAAATTGTTTTAATAAGAAAGATCAAAAGATTTTATTAAATACTTGTTTGTGTGAAAGCATGTNGNTGCCTGTNTATAGAAGAGAATGTGAAATATCACATATGTAGTATTGCAGGAAAAAACTACCCTTGTAGCTGTTTTTACCCTGACACCCTCCATAGGGTTTACACAAAGAGAAGTATTGGGAACCAACCCTTGTCAATGTGTTAAAACAGACATTTCATCCCTCGTGTTTGCACCAAGACAAGCTAGGTCTTCCTCCATTCATGACCTCACAACTTTGTGTGTTCATCTACCCTAGTCTTGTCTTTTTAAATAAGAAACAAAACAAGGTATGGAATGACAACTTGACAGTTAAGAACACTTGTTGCCCTTGAATTGAGTTGACCTGGCTTCAGTTCCCAGCACCCACACTGCACAGCTCGCTATTACCTGGAACTCCAGATCCATGGCATATGACACCCTGTCTTGGTCTCTGCAGGTAGTGCACTAATGTGCACATCACTCATATATATATACAGAATTAAAAATAAAAAAAACAAACTTTTAAAAACAAAACAGGCCCAGCAGTGGTGGTGCACTCCTTGAATCCCAGCAGAGGCAGACAGATCTCTTGAGTTTGAGGCCAGCCTGCTCTACAGAGCAAGTTCTAGGACAGTCATGGCTACACAGAGAAACCCTGTCTCAGAAAAAAATAAAAATAAAAAAGAACGAAACAAAGCACACCAAACTAAAACAAAGAACAACTTCAGAAATAGATGTGTTCTGACGAGGATCTATACTGTTATAGACTGAAGATTTGGAAGTTTTCCCTCTCTTTATCAGAATTTTCTTTTTCTGTGCTTCATAAGTAACAAGTAATTGACTAATTGATCTAGCCTGCTTGGAGACTCCCCACAGCTACAGTTTGGTTCCTATTCCTTAACTTGGATGAGGAGATGTGCAGCGTGCATAACTTATGGTCACCATACTGTATAATAAGAGATCATGAGATATATTTGTGGTTGTCACCCTAATAGATGTATTCACAGTTATCACTGGAAACACCATGGAGTTTGATGCTTCCCATGAATAAGCCAGACATGACACATAAAGCATTTGGGGCAACTTTGGAAGGCAGCTGTCATGGTATTTCAGTGCAAAGTGGAATCGTTCTGAGAATTAAATTGTCTCTTGACATGGCACAGTTCTCGAAGTAACTAATATTGGCATTCCAGTGTCAGGATCAACAGTGCCTTTATGCAAGTGAGGGTGCAGAGCACACAGGCGACATCATACTGGGTCTTCTCATGGCAGAAGGTGACAGCAGCTGCTGGCTCATGACAGTGAACACTGAGGACAACCAAGAGGAAGCAGGGATCCCCAGCCCTAGGATTGTTACATTGCCAGGGTTTGCAATGGCCCCTGGAGAGGAGGAATGGGTTTTACATAAAACTGCCTGGACGTCATTGGAAAGACAGAGGTCTGTGTTCTCCGTAGCCACAGACTAAATTTCAGCAAGGCATGCAAACACAAAATATGCACAAAGATGAAATGGCACAGAAAGTTAAACATGTGTGCACCAACGTTGTGGCATTTTGACACCGGGCTCTCTCAGCATAGGATCATAAAAGACTTGGTTACTCTCAGGATTTATGGATATGTGAATATGTAGCATAGTGTTTTCAAGATAGGAAGGTTGAAAGGTTATGGAGTGATAATTTTGGAAGATCCATTGATGACTGGTTTCCTGGAAGAAAGAAGGTGTGGGGGAGCCTAGCAGGAGTGGAAAGTGGGTTCACAGACAGGAACACAATGCTGTGGCCCTGACTATGCAGCCAGTGCTCTGTTTGCCTGCTTAGTGGGTCTGTTGCTTAGTGAACACTGGTCTTGTTGCNTGGAAAATGTCCTATTTGAGTCCAAAATAGCTCACACATCTCTCTTGTGTTTAGTAATAAATTGCCACTAACCATCAGGTAAAAGTTCATTCTACAGGGATCCAGATGGTGCATTTAACACTGCTTCTGAGGCTTCCTGTAACTCTAGCACATACAGTTAATGTAGATATATGTGGATTCCAGTGTCCCAGTGTGCTTTAGCTCTTCTGTGTCATTCCGACTCCCTCGGGGTTTTCTCTCTCTCTCTCTCTCTCTCTCTCTCTGTGTGTGTGTGTGTGTGTGTGTCTCTCTTTGTATATCTCTCTCTCCCCAATCCCAGAAGTTACCACAGACATAATTTCATATGCAGAATTATCTCAACCTTTAGAGATAGAACATTACAACTTTTGAAAAAGTTATTTGAAAACAAATTTGAACTGCTGAGGACAGAGTGTAGTTTTCATTGTTCTCAGATAATTTCCTAAATTTCAGCATAGTTTCATTCTTTTTAGTTCTTTTTTTCTATTTCTTCATATTTGTATTGGTACGTGTGTGTGTGTGTGTGTATGTGTGTGTGTGTATGTGTGTGTGTATGTGTGTGTGTGTGGAAGGGGGCAGGGGGAATGCACCTGTGTTTATAGGCTTCTGAAAGCCAGAAGTCAACCTTAGGTATCATTTCTCAGGAGCCATGCACCTGGTTTTTGGAGACAGGGCCTCTCACTGGTCTTGACCTTGACAATTAGACTAAGCTGGGTGGCATGGAGCCCCAGGATTCCTGATCTCTGCAATCCCAGTTCTGGAATAAACACCTGACTTTTTTTTTATCATGGGTTTTGGGGTTTGAGCTCAGGTCCTATGTTTGCATAGCAAGCACATTGCTAACCAGGTCATGACTCAGCCCTTATGGAACATCGTAAGGAAAGTTTGTACTTCTGTTTGTTCGTATTGGAAAATGCCTCTGCAAATTCTGTGTACCGAAGAGGTTATCTTGGGAAATCAATGGGTGGTGATGCACTCTCAAGTCTTGGCAAATTAATCATCACACATAGTATGCCATAAAATCAGGGGTGGGCAGAGATGCAAAGTATCAAATCAAAGAAGGTACAGTTGTGACACTCCACGTAAACTTTTGTTTGAGGTAGAACTCAGAGAGCACATAGTTGGCATGGTAAAAAATAGCTGCACTCATTACATGTCAATTAGCTCCTTTTCTGAAATTAATTTATTAAATGAATTCATGTCTGTGGACCAGTTGGGAGGCATATCAAGAACTCAAAAGCATCACCAACTAAACTGCCCTGAGTTTGTCTATTTTGAATTTGTATTGCCTCTCTTCTCTAGAGATTGGAAAATGCTGAGCTGAAAATTTCAAATTCCTCAACAACAGAAAACAAGTTATAAAATGCAAATCCCTGCTTGGGTAGGTTATCATCTAATGCTTTTTAATGCACTCAGATAGAGACAGTTGCTTTAAAAAAGTACTTAAAATGTGAGGTTCTCACTCACTCTCTGGAAACACGCTCTTCATTCAGATGGAGGTCTTTGTTTCCCTGCTTTTTCTGACACTTGTAGTTAGGACTGAACCGTCTCAATAGAAGCACATTGTAAATGACTAAATACTCTTTGGTGTTACNGGGGGAGTGGGAGTCACACTCCTCAGAGCAATCATTGAAATGTAATTTTACTCTGAAGCCAAAGATGGGAGTTTATTGGATGTAGTCTTGTCCAGAAAATGCCAACAACTTGTTATTTGTGTCCTGTAATAAGATCTCTGAATTCAGTGATTCCACCCTACAAAGTAGAGAAAAAACAATTCCACTGTTTGCAGCAATGAACTGCCCTTTAAATTTAGTGGCTGTGGCATGCTCACAAACAGGTCTGAATTACATAAACCTTCACTGAGAGGTAATAGTTTGACAGCCTGTCTTTGCTAAGTCTCTAATAATTTTGAAATTCATTACCCTATCTGACCTACTGAAAATCAAGGATTTAGGGGCTGAAGAAAGTGATCAGTGGTCAAAAGTGCTTGCTGCTCTTCNGGAGGACCTGAGTTTGAACCCATGCTAGAACCCACATCAGGTGGCTTCCAACCACTTATAACTCAAGCTCAAAGGAGAATATGATGCCCTCTTCTGGCCACCCCAGGAACTGCATTCACATGTGTGTAAACATGCACACACACACACACACACACACACACACACACACACACACACACACATTAAATAAATCTTTTCTTAAAATCAAGTATTTTTTATAGCTATTTAATACCCTAACATTTAACTTCTTAAAATTAAACTTTCAAAATGTGTTCAATTAGCAATCAAGTAAAGATTCTAAATTTTGTTTCTAGTTATTTTTTCTTTCTCTCTCTCTCTCTTTCTTTCTTTTGACAATCTCACTATGTAGCCTCAGTTGGCCTTAAGCTCATAGCAAACCTTCAGCCTCTGCCTCCTGAGACCTAAATGTGAACCATCTTCTTTTCCTTAGGACTCTATTTTTTTTTAGGAGTGAGGATCCCAGAGTCATAAGTGAAGTTTGATTTTACATCTTCTTGCTGCTGTGACCTTCCAGAGTGGCTGAACCCACAGACTTCCATCATAGTGTCTTTCTGGTATTGAAAGAAAAACCAGTTTATGTNAAACATTTAAAATGATCTGTAACACACAGAAGCCACNCTGTTTATAGGCATTCCTGTGACAAATGCCACTCCATAATGTTTGGATTTAACATGGCTANGTGGTTAGTCTCTGACTCTGTTAAATCTATGGAACAAAAAACATTGAAATTAAAAATANATTGGGACTACATATACATTTTAGAATTGGAGCCCAAGTTTTAGAGATTTTTGTAAGATCTTTGAAAAGTTACCTTTTTTAATCCCTTTCATGAGTCCTGTCATAGATTTTTTTTCTTCTTTGTGTTGGATAAATGAGTTTGACTTTATAGGTATTGAAATAGCAAGAACCACAAAAACACAAATAAATTTTAAAAATGAAATTGATAGAGAAAGTTTGAAGCCCTGTGGCTTCAGAACAGCTATTCTAACTGTAGAACACTTCACTGAGCTGCATAGTGTTTAGGACTGGACAAATGTAGGTATGTAATGAATTTATTTGTGATTTAATTAGAATTAGATGATTTTATTTTTTTAATTAACAATATTTTAAGAAGAAAATTTTAATTTCTGAATTTTAATTGGAAATTTCTATTCTTTTAGTGTGAAAATATTTTATAATATTTAAAGAGGAAATTGTTCTCCCCCCCCCAAAATGGGTTAATATGTACTAGGAGAGGATGGTCCATGCTGTTTCATAGTTAACATGTGCATATATTCAATACTGTTACCCATAGTTCCTATGAGGGTGACAGTGAGAAGGAAGAGGATAGGGAGGAGGGAGGCCAGTGACTCAAATGCTGGCCAGGGACTCCCTGTGTGATCCTTCCCAATAGAGAATGGCTCCTGCCAAGAGGACAGTGTTGGGCACAGACCAGCAGCTGGCCCCACGGGCTTAAGCACAGTCTGCTTCCTTGGGAGAAGGTTCTGGATGGTCAGTCCCAGCTCCACACTTGCAGGTGCCCTGTCATTCCTAATGGTAATCTCGGCCAGAATGCAAGAAGGATAGCGAAGCCAGTCTTGGAAGACACAGGAGATCTGAGGCCTGTTGAGTCCTTGATCTGCTTCAGGGGACCTGGATCATTACTTGAAGCAAATCCTAGCTGTAGCAATGTTTAATGGAGAGTGCAGAACCTTACCTATTTAGGTTCATTGATCCACCAGTGGGTCTCTNTAGCAGTCAATCCCATTTCTGGAGAGCATGATGCAGTGCCTGCTGCTTTTTAGCTGGTGAAACCTAGAAGAAGAAGACAACAGTTTGCTTCATCGACAGAAAGGAGAACAGGAAAGCAGTAGGAGGGGAAGGTCCACACTGGTTATTTAGAAAAGAAAGAGCCAGCAATTTCCAAGCATGAATGCTGCCCGTGCTGTACATCCCACTGGTAAGCCTGATTCCTGAGTATCAGCNACTTGTAGATTTTTAACTGGATTGCAGTGTGATGCTAATTACTGTAATGCTAATTACAATCAAGAAACTGAGGCAGATGACTAAGAAAAGAACCTGACTATGTCGTAGACTCTCCTGAGCTAACATTGAAAATCCCCTGAATCTATGTGTGTGGCAGTTCAATATATGAAGACCATAGCTCTACAATCCTGTCCAACATCACATGAAGCCAAGGAAGGAGCTTGAAGCAGCCGGTCACACCCACACACAAGAGCAGAGATGGAATGATCGCGTGCATGCCTGTGCTCAGCACAATTTCTCTTACCTAGTCATCGACTCGAGCTGTGGGAATGGAGTCACCCACAGTGGGCTGGGTCTTCCCACAATTAATGCAATCAAGCCAAACCTCAAAGGCATATTTACAGTCCCATGTAATGTAGACAGTCTCTCTTGGAGACTCTCTTCCAGGTGATTGTGTCAAGTTGACGAAACTGACTGTCACATGGCGGTTTATGAAGACACACCCCTGCTAATTCAGAACCCGAGTGTGCTTAGCATGTGGCGGATATACCTCCATTTCAGTTGTTTCCCTGAAAAATGTCCTAANGTTTTTCATTTATCACTTCATAATATGTTATTTCTTATATTTAACTTTCCCTCGACTTTTTTTGAGTTGCCCAGACTTCAAAGATNATACATATTAAAAAATAATATCCTATGTAAAAAGGAGATTTTGATTTAATTTTCCTTTATAAAAGCAGTCTGCTCGACACTATGTACAGGTCCCGATGTGTACAGTTTAAAGTAGCATATTGGAATAACCAAATAAAAAGTGTCTAAAAAGGGTTCATTTACTGAGATAATTATCCTGTGGTGAGTACAAGAAACACAGAACACGCTAAGTATTTGAAATTTCAGTCCTTTTCTTTCAGGCTGTATACACTGTCCCTGTGGTCTCAAGTTTGAGGATCAAAGGATTTGGGGCTGTCTAAAATAAAACTCGCCTCATTCCCGTGCTTAGTTTTCCATTATAGCGAAAGTGTTGTGTGGATAAGTGTGGAAGTGGATGGAGGGGGTGGGGAAATGCTGACCAAAGATAGAGAGAATGGTAAATTCCCTAGCAATGAAGAAAATCTTATTAGTAAGGAGAAAATAGATCCTAATAAGAAACAGAATGACAACACATGTGTGTGGCTCTTATAAACTATATATATATATTATTATAAATTGATAAATGCTCATATAAAGTCATGTATTACAGCCTGAAGAGCCTTTAAAAGGCCAGGAGTGTTTCAGGTTTCGGATTTCTGGATTGTTTTTCTCTAATTTGGAATATGTGGTTATCCCTAATGAGATACCACAGGTAGGATTCCAGGAGAGTTTCTGTCAGCATTGCTGGTGGGTGCACAGCTGCTCATCCCCTGCAATAGTGATGCACATCTCTACGTACCATGATCTGTGAAGTTCACTGCTGTTTTTACCTGGTGTTTTTGTTTGGTGAATCTAACACGCGACATTAGCCATCCAGCATCCTCTGTGGTTTCTGCTGTACTTCCTTGGCTGAGAGTGAGTTCTCTGGTTAGAGGCAATAGGTGGAATAGCCAGCAGGCTTGCCTTACTGTTCATGCCTTGCGTCCACGCCTTGACTAACCTCAATGATGGACGGTGATTTGGAAATTTAAGTTGAAATAAATTCCTCCTCTAAGTTGCTCTTGGTCAGGGTGCTTGTCATAGGAATGGAGTAAACCAGAACAAGGCCTCAAACAATGGAGTCTGTTTGGTACTACAGGCTCTAGGGTGCTGTTGTTTCCAGNTTAGGTGTTGCCCTTAGTGATGCCAACAGTGCAGGACTCTTTAAAGCATGATCAAGTCCATGTTTGGATGACTCTTTTTCAGGGGCTGATTGAGAGGCAGGGATAGGGTTTCTTCGAGCAGAACACCTATTCTGTGAGGGTCATGTTTGGCTTATAGAACTGTTCTCAGTTCCACGGGTAGAATGGGGAGAATATAGGACATTCTTGGCATGTCCCCGTGTTTCCATGAAGCACTGATATTAGTTATGAGGCAGGAGCAGGCAGAGAACTTTCCCTGGTGCCACAGATACAGCTTTGCCCTGCTGTTGTATCCCTAGGATGCTGTTTGGAGGATTTTGTGAGTCCTGATAAGGCAGCTTGAAGGAAGACCAGGGACAGATAGAATGAAGACACCNTAGCATTGCCTGGAAGAGCCCCCAGCACTGGTCTGGGAATTATTTATATGAAAGGGAACAGATGGACAGGCATACATATTTGATCTTGTTCTTTGGGGTTCCTATGTCAGAATTCTGCTTAGCTTTTTAAGTTTACAGTTATAGATACGTGTACGTCTGGCTCTTTTGCAGCAGTGATGTGTGGATCGTATCTTGGCAGACTGGAGGCTGACAGAAAGACGTTATGAATGGCTTAAAGTTAATGTAAGCTTCTTATATTACTTCTTACATTAACTGACTAGTAATTGTAAGAAAACCAGAATCGAAACACCGTTTTCTGTTTTGTTGCTATTTATTGCTGTGGCAAGGTGCACTATAGAATGGATCAAAAGAGATAAACTAACTTTGGGGTTTTATGCCATTTGAACTATAAGAAAGGCCCAGTTCTGGAAGTAAGACAGGAAAACACAGTATTCAGAAATGGGTGTGAGTGTGTCAGTTTGGCAGGGACATGGGATCCTGGTAAAGCTGCTTTCAGTGTTGCTGTGAGGCACAAGAGCCCACCATCCCTCACATTGCATTGTCTGTGTGTTTCTTTTCTCCTGTTCTTCTTGCTTATAATCATTTTATTTTTATTGTTTCTTCCACTGAGTAACCTTGGTGTGCTGACATCCATGGGCTCACCATGCATTTGTATTTGAGCTTGATGCTCAAGTTCCAGTCTGTAACCTATTTTACATGTAAGCCATCACCCAGGCTGTTACTAATTTTTGCCCTAGGCCCAAGTACTCACTTTGGGCTTTGGGAAGAACTGGAATGACCGATGCTTGAAGTTCTTAGCACACTGANTTGTGGGCCTCACTTCTGTCTGGTGCTTGGATTTCTAGTGGTCCCATCACAGACTCCCTACTCAGTGCAGGTACTCCTAAGTGTCTGTTGGATGCATGCTGATGGTTATCCTTATCTGTGTTTTACTATTGTCTCCACATTTACTTGACCAGGCCAGGNTTAATCCTAGGGGAGGGTTCATGATATGCCCATNCCTGTTATTCTCAGCACCCACCAAGGTATTTAGATGCAGTAGATGGTGATGTTTCAGTAATGGTAACCTGTCCAGAAAATCCTTATCTTTCTTCAGACCCACCCTTCGTGAGCTCACCCCTGGATTCTAAGTGTTGTCTACAAGCCACACCAGATATCTACCAGAACATCCCTGACAGCATAGCTTTAGTCACTCAGGACGCCCTGCTGCTGAACTCAGTCCTTNTATCAGGCACGATTTCCAAAGTTTTCTGGTCCTCTGTGCACATGTTTGTGCAAACGGAGAATATCAGCAGATTTATCTACATCTCTTCATTCCTATTCCACAGCAATAACTCCTTAGAGTAATATCTGAAGTTATAGTAATTTTCCTCATATCAGAGAGTTTCTAACTATGTTAATGGAAGTTAGCCTGGTGGCAGAGACAGCCGTGAGAATTACCTTTCCTGCAACATTTAGACAATTTAGTTGATCTCTCTTCAGCTTACCTGCTCATGTCTTTGGATCAGTGATGTTGACCTTGTTGGAACTTTGTCTGTAATCATGACAAACCCTTCAATAAAATCTAACCAAAAATAACATTTAAATGTCCGAGTGGTTCATTAACTGTTTCACTACCTTGTGGTGTGCTGTGACAGTCTTAGAAAGATGTGGTGTTACAAGACTGGATTCTACTGCATCTCTTC
>LZPO01117280.1:17479-28267 GCA_001675575.1 Neotoma lepida
TGTGTGTGTGTGTGTGTGTGTGTGTGTGTGTGTGTGTGTGTGTGTGTGTGTAATCTGAAACGTCCCAAATCTAAAACACGCTTTCTGAAGCCTTTGGAATAACTTACCCAGTATGGCTAGAAAGCAAACGCTTATTTTTGTTGTTGAAACAAGCTTAACAATGCATAGTATCGTTTCAAAGGTATCTTCAGATATTAGAGCCTATGGTCACCTCTCTCTGCTTCCTAAATAAGTAACAAAAACAGATAACTGACCATTCTGGCTTGCATGTGTGGATAAAATACTGTCTTATAAGAATGGCTTGTTCATCACATTGCCTGTGACAGGTCGGAGTTTTTTTGCCCTATTTTAAAACTATACAGCTTGGAAAGGTTTCTTAGATGCTACTTGAAGATTATAAACTCCCAGATCAGGTACAGAGCTGTCTTTTCCTCAGAGAAACAGTGCCAGCTGAAGTTTGAGCAAGCCTACTGGCATGTTAAGCCCCAATTCTCATATTACAAGTCAAATAGTGAGAGACTATCCTTTAGTGGGTGAAAAACAGAGATGGGGGGGGCCCAGGATCTTTTCTACTGGACCAGAATGCATGCTTTGCTGGTACCCTCAGTGAGATATTATGCTTCTGATACAGGCAGACCTGCCCTTTACACTGGAGAGAGATGCTCAGGGCTTCTCTTTGCTTGGTGTGAGGACTGGTATGAAGGGCAAAGGTAGTAGCCTGGGCTTCATCTGCAGGAAACAGATGAGAACATAAGTGAGCAAAAGGGAATGGGCAGGGGCAACAAGAGTTTTCTCTGGAAAGAGGGTACTGTTCATCATGATTCTTCTCACTAACGGTACATAAGCAGAACCCTAAATATACTGTTAAAGGAGGGACTGCATTGTCGTGGAGGTTTTGATGGCTAGTTCTACATANCAGAAGCTCAGAGGTCACTCCTTTCCTCACAAATAAATGTCCATTTCCATTTCATGTTGTTGACGTGGATGATTCTGGCCACCCCGTTTGCTTGCTTTATATTTTAACATTCTTCTGTGCAAAGTGTGTTAAACACTATGATGAGTGATTTTATGATCCATTTATCTCAGTAATGGTGACCTCTGTCACTTGAACCACGGCTCAGTGTATCCTCGAACTGCCAAGAGGAGGCCTGGGGCATTGAGTGGAATTACTGAGGAGGCAAGAGCTGATCGCCTTGTGCCAAACTAGTCATTAGCACCCTGGAAATGCCACACTCTGAAAGCATTACTATGATTATGTAACAAAAGTGAGAGTCAAAATCAGGTGGCTTAAATAAAAGCATCGTCCACCCAGGGTTTCTGCACCTCAACTCTTTCTACGTTTTGGAGAGTTCTTTGTTGTGGGAACTGCCCTGTGCCCTAGAGATGTTGAGAAGCATGCCCTGCGTAGGATGTTCAAATCCTGAGAGCTGCCTAGTCCCCACGTAAGACTGTTGTTTGAGGGGTCTGGAGAGGTGGCTTAGTGGTTAAGAACCCTGACTGCTCTTACAGAGGACCCAGGTTCAATTCCCAGAGTTCACATGGCAGCTTACCACTGTCTATAACTTACACATGTGGTGCACAGATAGATAGGCAGGCAAAACACATAAAGTTAACTAATTATTTAACTTTAAAAGATTGCTTTTAGGCATCTCCTAACATTCCCCAGTGAGTATAAAAGCATGCTCAGTTGTACAGTGCTATCCTAAATCNGTGTCACAAGTCTGTAAAGTAATTGTCATGCAAGCATGAGGAGCTGAGTTCATATCTCCAACACCCATGGAAAGGCCAGGCTGAGTGATACAATTCCAGCGTGAGGGTGGCAGAGAAGGGGGATACCTAGAGCTCACTGGAGGATTTGGTGAGAGACCCTGTCTTGAAATAAGATAGACAGCATTAGAGGAAGACACCTAATCTCTGTCTCTGGTTGCACACATGTACACACATATGCACACATATATATTTACACGTTACACACAGTCACACAATACAGACATTCACACATACACAACACTCATATGCATACTTACTTATACACACACTCACACATAGGCATTCATATACAAATACACATGCACACTCACACATATATATTTACATGTACACACAGTCACACACATATACACACACACTCACATGCATACTTATACACACATTCACACGTACACACAAATGCACACACAGACTAACAAGGCACTCATATACATATACACATGCACACTCACACTAACACATACATGCTTACACATACTTACACAAGTAGAAACTATTTTATCTATGAATGAGAAGNCAGTTAGTGTAATATAACTCTGATAATCATACATTTCTAGAAAGAAGCCGATTGTTCCTTGCTGTGAGAGATTTCAGATTTTCTTCCTTGTGAGTTCTTACATCCCGTGTGTGATCTGTCAATGTGAGCAGCAGAGAGGTTCACACTTTCATCTGGCCTCACCTCTACTGTGTTGTAACTGTGAGACCTGGGATGGAGTCATCATGCTCTCTATGAGGTTTTTAATTTGGAGGGAAGGGGTAGACCCTGCCAGGCCTGAGACAGAGGTTGAGAACCACACCAAGTAGAAGTGTCCACCCTGAGCAGCCTAAAGACCTACAGAATATTCAGACAGGGAGCAAAACACAGAAAGTGATTTTGTTTTGGGAATGTCTTGAAAACTTTAAGCACTCCTTGAAATAAGGGGAGGAATCCCAGGGTGTTGCATAGACAGATCTAAGGTCACCTTCTTTGAAGCTGAACGTTTGGAGCTGGCTTGACTGTGTTCTTGGTTGGCAAGTGTGGAATCGCCAGTCACCGTGACAGGCATGACAGAAGACCTGCTGATGGCAGCGTAGGAGCATCACTCTCCATTCAAGGAGCAGAAGTACTCTGTTCATGTTTTCCCAGTCTCCAAGAGGTAACTATGATTGACAGCTGGATGTTCTAAAAGGGAGGAGAAGTTCGTGACATATATTTAACAGGAACACTGGTTCTTTAATTGTGTCTGGCTCATTTGAAGATGCTGTATACTTCTCTAAAGATACTTGGTGAAATGTTAAGAGTTTTTCCTATAGGTGAAAACTGAATATCCTCCTTCTATCTAAGATTATAAGCACATGCATGTAAGTGTACACATAAGAGTGTGTGTATGTAAGTGTGTGTGTGTGTGTGTGTGTGTGTGAGTGCATGCAGATGAGTGTGTATTTGAGTGAATGCATTTGAGTGTGTGTTGAGTGCATGCATAAGTATGTGCGTGTGAGTACTTGCATACATGAGTGGGTGCATGCATATGAGTTCATGCATGTGATCACATGTGTGTGAGTGCACGCATATGAGTGTATATTGTCTGAGTGCATGCATGAGTATGTGCATGTGAGGGCAGGGTATCAGTGGAGGACAGAAGACTACCTCAAGTATCTTTCTGTTTGTTCGTTTGTTTGTTTGTTTGTTTTGTTTTTCATTTTTGAGATAGGGTCTTTCACTGGCATGACGTTTGCTAAGCAGGCTGGTCTGACTGTTCAGTGAGGCTGGGGGCCTCCTGTCTCTGCTACCCCAGTGCTGGGAATGACAAGAGCACAATACCATATTCAGCTTTTTAGGTGGGTTCTGGGGATTGACAGTGCCACCCCAACCTGACCTTTAAAAGGCAGATTACAGTAAATCTTCTCCTTCTTAAGTATTTGGCGGTTAGCTTCCTGCCTGGACAGTATAGATCTGAATAGATTCACTTCCAACTAGGACTGACCTTAAATGCTGGGAGACCCATAGCCTTCCTATTTGTTTCAGGAAGCCTAGCCCCACCTCTAGGGCAGACGGTCCTGCCTTTGCTATCTGTTTCATCTTCTAACTTTCCCTGGAGTATGTCTGGATGACTTTGAAATTGAGTAAACAGAGGCGTAGTCAGATTAAGGGATTTCATCAAAGATCATTGGGTGCAGAAATTAACAAGGGACAATTTACTCACTGTGTGTGAACACAGAGTACTCTCCCTCAGCTCTCATTGGGTGCAGAAATTAACAAGGGACAATTTACTCACTGTGTGTAACTGTGTGTGAACACAGAATACTCTACCTCAGCTCTCATTGGGTGCAGAAATTAACAAGGGACAATTTACTCTCTGTGTGTGAACATAGAATACTCTACCTCAGCTCTGAAGGGCCAAGTGACCCACTGTGTGTATGTGAGCATAATCCTCCTGCCTCAACTCTGAACCAATTGCCCTCACTCAGACAACGTCATTGCTGGGTGACTCAGTATGGTTTGGAATGCACTAAAATCCACACCTCTGTCCTATTGCTATCAAAAACATGGTGTCTAGGGAGATGGCTCCATCAGTAAACTGCTTGTGTAAGTATGAGGACCTGAGTTTGATCCTCAGAGCCCACAGTTGTCGTCCCAGCAATGTGGGTGGGGAGGTGGACATAAGTAGGTGCCTGGGCTGGCAGATCAGCCAGCCTAGTCTACTTGGTGAGACCTACTAGTGAGAGAACCTGTCTGAAAACCAAAAGTAGATGGTCTGCAGAATGATATCCAGATCGTCCTCTGCCATCCATAGCCACAGATAGGTTCACAGTAAGCAAACCACCACACATGTGTGCAAACACACATATACTCACTCTCACATACATAACTAATAATAAAATTTTAATTATTTTATTTTATGTGTGTGGGTGTTTTGCCTGAATGTCTGTGTACCATATGCCTGCAGTGCCCATAGTCGCCGGAAGAGAGAGTCAGATCCCTTGGAATTGAAGTCACAGAAAGCTGTAAGCTACCATGTGGTGCTGGGAATTGAACCTAGATCTTCTGGAGGAGCAGCTAGTGCTCCTAACCACTAAACATTTTTCCAGCCCCTCAAAATTATTTTTTAAATTAGTTTTTTAATTACCCTTTAAGTAAATCTTTTCTTTTGTCTTTGATATGTCTATAGAAATGCTAGATATCAAAGCAGGTTAAGGTTCTGGCTTGTGGATATATGTCTAGTATTTCCATGTNAAGGCCTAGTTTTGAATATATTTGTGATTTTCTGGTTTTTTTATTTTAAAGAACTTCATTCTGTAGCAGACAGAGACTACCTACACCCCTGCATGCACTTCAGGCACTTTCATGCCTTGCTCTGTTCTACTGAAATCCAGACTTAAGCTGAATGTCGGGAAATTTGCCCATAGAGATCATCCCAAGAGGCCTGCAGAGCTTCATCCTGGGCAGTGAGACACTGGCTCTTGTGCTCCCTGTGCAGGACCTCACTAGAATGTTCTGCTGCTCCATGGCTTTCTGAAACAATCAGATACTCTTGTTATAAAAATGGGGTTGGGGACAGGAGTGCAGATCAGTGGTAGAACACGGACGCAGTGTGTGTACGACAACTCGGTATGGGGGTGGGGTGGTAACAGAGGAAGGGGAATCATTTGGAGGGCCAGGGAGGAAAGAAGAGCCTGGGCTGCAGCAGCCTGGGTTATATGACAGGCTGTGCACACCCTTCCCTTGCACTTCTGTTCTAAGTTTTGAATGGCGTTTCCTTCATCTGAAACTGTCACAATTGTAGTGTGAAATCTTTACCTCGTGTAGAGAGTGAGAGACCGGGCAGGGTAGGACCGTCACGGAATCCTTGTCCTGTGAGGGAGGGCAGCCATGAGCTCATGTTTGTCTATAGTAAAATGAGCTGTACTCAAACTGNTGTATGCTCATCTCTGAAGACTGAGGGAAGAGAATGCACAGGAGAGGAAGACGCTTGGTCGGCTGGTTTCTGTCTTCTTCACAAGCTAGAGTTATATGAATGGAGGGGAACTCCGTTGAAAAAATGGCTCCATAAGATCCAGCTGTAGGTATTTTCTTAATTAGTGATTGATGGGGAAGGGCCCAGCCCTTTGTGGATGAGGCCATCCCTGGGCTGGTGGTCCTGGGTTCTATAAGCAGGCTGAGCAAGCATTGGGGGCAAACCAGTAAGCCCCACTCCTCCATGCTCCATGGCCTCTGTGTCCGCTCTTGCCTCTAGGATCCTGTCCTGTTTAGGTTCCCGTCTTGGCTTTCTTCAATAANTGACTATANTGTGGAAGTATAAGTCAAATAAACCCTTTTCTCCCCAACTTGCTTTTTTTTTGTCATGGTGTTCCATCACAGAATAGAAACCCTAACTTAGACAACATGGAAACTCAGGCAGCTAAGGGAAAGAAAGTTAGTTTAGTATTGGAAATAACACTTTTATAATTGAGTCAACTGTCAAGTCTTTGGGGGGCCTTCATGTGTGTTCATACATGTGATACACTCTGTGATCTCTCCAGAGGACTGTTTTTCTTACTGACACGAAATCACTGTATTATTAATGTCCCTATCAAGATTACTTTGGATGTGTATAAATATGTGTGGAAGCAAGAAGACACATCAGCTGTTAGTTCTCAGACAATCACCATTATTTTACTCATTTATTTTGAGATAGCATCATTTCCTGGCCTGAAACTTGCCAAATAGTTTAGGCTGGGCTCTGACAACCCAGCATGTGGAACTCTGAGCATGTACCACCATGCCCAACTTTTTTAGATGGGCCCTGGGACTCAAACCTATGTCCTGAGGCTTGCAAGGAAAGCACCCATCTTCTGAGCCATCTCCGCAGCCCCAACATCACTGCTTTCTAACACTGATAGAAGCTACACAGCCTTCTCTAGGAAGATAGACTTTCAGGGTCCTTATCATGGTTGGGGCAAGTCACAGCTCTCCCAACACTGCCTTAGATTTGCATCTAGGCTCAAAATACTATCCCAGTTTGTAAGGAAGCCCTGCTAATCTTGTGTGACAGTAGAAGATTTAATCATATTAAGATCATGATGAGGATCACAAAATACTTTTCTGTTCTCATATGATTACGAAGGCCCTGGTCTACTCTCAGTGGGCTTGTGTTAATGCAAGAAGGTACATCCATATAACACACAAATTAGTATCTGTATATTTTACAGTAGCTAAAGTATTTTAATAAGTTCATTAAAGAAACTTGCAGAAACCCTGAATTTATTTTCCAAATATGTTTTGGCTTATTTATGCAAAGGCAAAGCCATCAGCGCATTTGGGAAGAACAGTCGCAGTTGGGTCTACACGGGTATATTCAGAAGGAGCTACAGACGGCAGGGTTAGAAGCCAGGCTGCTGGAGGTGCTGGCCCCCCAAGTGTGAGTCCAGATCTCGACCCAGGAACTGCCGAGTCTGAGTCTCACAACTTCCCTGAGNCTCTGCTCTTGAAATGCAAGCATCAGTAACAGTATCAAGAACCCACAGAATCCTTGACGTTAAAGCCAAGACTCTCAGTGTGAAAGTAGCAGGGTAGCACTGTAACTGCATTCACTGTTGGTAGAGCAGTCGGTCTGCACTTGACTAACCCTTCTACTGTGTGTTCAACTTAGGTAACACATCTTCCCTCTGACGAGTGTGTCCATCATGTTGCTCTTCTCTCTCTCTCTCTCTCTCTCTCTCTCTCTCTCTCTCTCTCTCTCTCTCTCTGTGTGTGTGTGTGTGTGTGTGTGTGTGTGTGTGTGTGTGTGTGTGTTGGGGAGGGGTTCCTGAGTTTTGATACTATTCTTGAATATTTTGTAGTTAAGGTATATGTTCTTAAACATTTTACAGGCTCCTTTTATTTCTTAAATATTGCTCTTGTATCCCTTCTGTATGTGTTTCTAAAAGAATGCCCCCCAAATTTAATTTTTGTCTTAAAATATTTATGTATTTATGTATGTATGTATGTATGTATGTATTGTGTGTGTGTGTGTGTGTGTGTGTGTGTGTCCACACCCAGAGGCCAAAATAGAATACAGGATCCCTCAGACCCAGAGTTCTAGGCATTTGCAGGAGCCCTAACTTGTCACATGGCTTTTGATGTGGGACCCTTGGTCCTCAAGACTGCACAGCAAACCCTCTTGACCCCATCATCTCTCCAGATCCACATCTCATTTGTTGCCTTCTGTTTTCCCCTTTGCTGCGGATGTTGACATTAGGGCAGGACAACAATGAACAAATGAGCAAACAAACGAAACAGCTAACCACGGAGGGACTGAGCTCTGACGTCTGTCTGCAGCACCTCGTCCCTAAACTACCCCAAATCCAAACTTCTCTGACTATCTGGAACTGAACAGAAAACTCTGAGCACGTGGTGCCTCCAAAACACCACGTAGGAACAAGGCTTCACCCCAAGCCCTTTTTCNGGGTGTGTTGTGTGTTTACTCAACATGTGTATATTTTCTACTTGCCCATCTGGCATCTGCTCTGGGACCAGCCTTCCTGGCTGGTCTGTGTCAAGGGGACTTTAGCCTTTTCATTATAAACAGGAAAGGAATAAAAATCCTATAAAAAGTCACCCCTCATATACCCTGTCACTTTTGTCCTGTTGTCTCTGAGCAAGGTTTTTTTTTGCCATTTACTTCAGAATTTGCATTGCTTATTGATTGGCAATTTGAAAATTGTTTATTGTGCTCTTTTGTTTCTGTGTCCAAGAGCTAAAACAAAAGCTCCCAGACCCTGCAAGGTTCACATTTGCATGCGGCAAGCGTAAAAAGTAATTGCTAATGCATATTTATGTGGCACAAATTTTCCATTTGTTTATGCATAAAATTATCAATAGTGCAGGGCGGCCCAGCCGTAGAAAATGGTGACCTTTTTAGCTTAATAAATAGAAATCAGCTGTTATTGTGAAGGGATCAGCCATTTATTCGGTGTTGAGGGACATTGCCGGGAAAATGCAGATCAGGGCTGCAATATCACTAAATGGCAGGCCAGTGACCCTTTCCATACAGTCTATTATACTTTATCTAATAGGGAATAAATGACTCTGCTTGGCAAATGGAATAAAGAACAACAGTGGGTTTAATTTTTTTTTTTATTTTATCACTGTGTGAATTTTAAACTAGTAAAACCAAACAGTGAATCTCATACTGACCTGTTGCTGGAATTCTCTCACAAACATCTGTTTTAAAGTTGCTTTTCCTATTTATTAGTCTCTGGCTCTTTAGCTTTGTACCCTGTACAGTGGAAACGCCAGTCAGGTTATATTGTTCTCAGAGAAAAGATCTTTCCCTTTACAGCTGCCTCCCCACCTCCTTACCCCCACCCTCACTCCACCCCGCAGCTGACTTGCACTTGGGGTTGCAGGGTTCCTTGCATTTAACAAGGTTACCCTCTAATTGGCGTTGTTAAAATGCTGAAGATAGAAGAAATTATTTTCAAATTAAAGTTATAGGACAAGTTGAGATTTTTTTTATGAGTGTTGCACCTTTCTTATGATAAAAATAGTTTTTAAAAGTCAAGTCAGCAGTTCCTTTAGTTTGGGGGATATTCTGTAAATGGAGACTTCTCAGGTATTTATTCAATATGTAAAATAATACCATCCCAATGGTTCCCCTCTTTTGGTGATTTTTTTCTGCACTTGATAAATGAAACTCTTTCATCTCCGCAGAGCCCCCNACCTCTGTTGGATCTNGTCCNGTGTGTCTTGATATATTAATGAANCTTTATACCTCTTGGTCCCCTTTCCCCCACCCAGTTCTTAAAATCATTATAGAATTGACTATTAAATGAAAACTGTGTTTGCTTTTTAATTCTCCTCATGCTATAGTCGATGCCCTCTGAACCACATGAAGTACATGTTCTGGGCAAGATGATGACCTGGAGACTTGCCAAGCCTGCCCAGAGCATGGCTAGCCTCTGGGAGGCCCCCTGAGCGCAGCTCCTGAGCGAGCTCTGAACACCAGCCTGTCAGCTTGTGCCTGGGGTTTCACACTAATGGCTTTGCAGCCCTAGTCTTTCCCTGGGTTTGGGCTTCCGAGTACAGTGTGTTCTGCAGCCTGTCCACAGCATGACTGAGTAAGCCTTTACTGGTAGAAATGGGCCTGTCCTTTCTTTTGAAAGCGGAAGGTGTAAATAGGATTGCACCAGGGCACATTAGTTCATAAAATGAATATATTTTTATGTCATTTATAAGGTATTGACTTTAGGTCCATTAGGTCCCCTGTCCCTAGTAGGAAGAAAAACAATGATTTAATGGGCGGCTTGGAATTCTGGAAGAGCAGTGGCATTAACCCTTTATTCCTTGACTTCCTGCCCTACTACCTGTGGCCTTCTAGGAGCTGTGAGGAAGGCTCGGTGAGGAGGGTCCCGGCCCTTTCTGCTCCTTCCTTGAATTTTACAAGGGCGTCACCAAGCGTAGTTTAGTGTGGTTATTTCTTTGTCTCTGCATGTGACAGATCCAACCCTGAGTGGACGAGTTGTGGGTGTAGATTACCTTTTCAGGAGATACATCTTTATTAAGAAGGGCATTTTCAAACTGATGAATTGATTTGGCTTTGATTAAATGCAGGATATATTTATTCATCTAGAGTTTCAGAAGCTCGGGGTATTGTTTGAGAGTCAAGGGTGGGGAGGCACTGATGTAGTGGGTTATTGTTTTGCTGTTGATTTTCAGTTTTGTTTGAAGGAAGCTTGTATTTCTGTCTCAGCTCATCACTGTTTCAAGGCAGCTATGACATTGCTCCAGCAAGTATTGGCTGATGGTAGCAAGAATGATGATCTTAGTCATTGACAGAGTAGAGGTTTTCCTTTCCAGGCAGCGCAAAGAAAACTACTGCTTTAGACAACCCCCTTTTCTCTTTCAATCAGGTGGTGACTGAAATCTGATTTCTCATGCTCTGTAATTAAATTTACATTTGTAGCACTTATAATAATCCTAGTCACTTTTACACAACTAACATTTCTACAAATGAAATGGAATTTTCTCCTAGACTGGAACAGTGCCACAGCCATTCTTCCATATGAAAAAAAAAACAA
>LZPO01117280.1:43456-53579 GCA_001675575.1 Neotoma lepida
TACAAGTCACTGTTTTGCTTCACAATTCCATCTAGAATTCTCTGGAAATATGTATTCTGGGAAGTCCATCCTAGTTATTTGGATTTTTGCTTCTTAATTAATAACTTGTGTGATATTTTCTGTGTGGTGTAAAGTTTCTGTTTTTTTATTTCTATTATGCTTTTTTCAGAATATTTAAAGATTTATTTTTATTTTATGCACATGTGTTTTGTCAATGTAGATGTATGTACACTGTGTATGTGCAGTGACCTAGAAGGCCGGAAGAGGGTGTGAGATCTTCTGGAACCAGAGTTACATATATGGAAGCTCCATTGTTAGAAACCATGTGAGAACTGGAACTGAACTTGGGTCCAATTGGAAGAGCAGCCAGTGCTCTTAGATACTGAGTCGTCACTCCAGCCCCCTTCCAGAATCATTTATAAATTGTTAGGGATCATTCTTTTCTCTTGGAGGAAATTCCTTTTGATACACCTCCAGCTTAGTCTTATTAAATCAACAGAGCATCTCCAATAAAAAAACACCATGCAAAGAATGCTGAGAGAATGTTCAAACCTAATGGACTCCATCCTTTTTGATGTCTTTCTCAATACAAAATTATATATGTGTATTGAGGGGTTCCGTGCTTTACCTAAGCATAGTACTCATCTGAGATCGCCACAAAGATAATTAGCCTGCTTTTCTGAGTGTTTTAAGTCCATGCACACNTAATTCACTGGGGGAACTTGACTGGCGTATTTGAAATACAGAACCCAGAACAAACTGCATGGAACAACACTGGCGGAAAATGGTGGTCTATGCTCAGTCTTCGACTGNGGCTGCTTCCCATTTCTTCATTGACTGAAAAAATGCTGACTTAAAGTCACTCAGAAGTAATGAGAATTAGTTTAATACTTAAAAAAAGTCAAATGACAAAATGAGTCTTTGTAATTTAATAACACCTGCTTAAAAATTGCTCTCTTTGTCAGCAATTATTTGTAATTAAGAGCCTCTTCCCATCAAAGGAAATAATGCATGAAGCACTGACAGGAAGTCCGTAGGAGGCTGCACGTAAATGGGCCAGTGCTTAGTTTCCCATCTTTTTTTTTTTTTAAACAGTAAGCAACAGAGAAGCCATCCTAACAATGACAACTGAAGGGACATGCTGGAGCTGGCCTGCCTCCACAGAACTTTCTGCAGAGTTAGTACATGGAAATCCCAGTCATGTGTCTGCTCAACAGNAGACTCTGTGTCCAGTCACTCTGCATAAATGAGATGGCACTTTGCATAATGAAATTGAACCACTGGGGTTTATTAGTAATATGATAAATACTTTCCAAATTTTAAGCATTATAAGCTAGAATAATATTTTACTTTCTTATATTTGTGTGTGCATATGCGCCTTTTCTATTAGCTAGGCTGGCTGGAAAGTGAAGCCCTGGGATACACCTCCCGCCCCAAGCACTTGGGTTAAAGACGGGTGCCATGTGCCTCGTTTTTATGTAGTGCTGGCTGGGGAGTCAAACTCGGGTTCTCACATTTGTGCAGCAAACACTTTACTCACTGAGCCATCCACAGCCCCTACAATTCTTCAACTATCAATGATTTTATCTGTTTTAGTGCAGTTAGAATGATTCACACTGATTATGAAACAATAGAAAAGTGGGGGAAAGTGTCAATATTCAATCTGTAAGAGGAAAATATCAAATAGGAAGTAACCAGAGGATGTATGAATTTTAGAAGCAATGCAGGTTAAATATGAAGTTGTAGTTCATTGAGCAAATTGGCAGGAGTTGGAAATGGCTCTGCTGGTGGCTGAAGAGACTGCAGTGAAATGGAGTCCCTTACTTCTTGTTGTCCATGGTGTGAACTTTTGCCCCACAGCAGAGTGTGTCTGTAATGTGCACCATGTGTATGCAGTACCCAGGGNGGCCAGCAGAGGGCACTGGATCCATTAAAGCTGGAGTTACAAATGGTTCTGAACTGCTGGGTAGGTCCTGGGAACTTAACTCAAGTTCTCTGCAGGAGCCTCAAGACCTTTAAATTGCCATGTCATTCTTCAGCCCTAGTATTATATATTTATTCTCCAGCTCTCTATATTTTTAAATGAATTCAACAGTGAGAAAGTATTTAATCTGATATTAATAGAATGAACATTTGCTTATATTCATATTTCTAGCTTTAAGGATGTATTGCTCATGAATCTCATTTAAAAGTGCTGCTGCTGCTGTGTGGGGTGAATCTGAGTAAAATACTTGTTATGCAAGAAAGAGGACTTGAATTTGGATACCCAGCACCCACACCAACTAGGCATCTCAGCACCCACACCAACTGGGCATCCCAGCACCCACACCAATGGACATCCCAGCATCCACACCAACTGGGCATCCCAGCACCCACACCAACTGGGCATCCCAGCACCCACACTAACTGGGCATCCCAGCACTAACAGGGATGTTGACAAGCCACTGCAATCCCAGCATAGGGAGTGGAAAAAAGTACAGTGCTCGGTGGTCATACACTCTATTTGATTCAGTGAGTTCCAAGTTCAGTGAGAGACCATTTGAGAAAGTAAGGTGGAGAGAAACTGAAGAAGATATCAAACTCGTGATCTTCATAGACTCTCACGTGGGTAGGTGGCACATACACACATGTGCACACACAAGGCACAAGAGTGTCTCATCTATACTGGAAGAATATATAGAAAACAGACCTTAGAGATTTGGGGATTGTATCAACACACACACACACACACACACACACACACACACACACACACAAGTGTGTGTACCTGTGTGAATTTGTGTCTGCCATGTAAGTGAAATGCCCTGTGAGATCAGAAGGGGTGCTTGTGTGTGCTAGGAACTGAACCCAGGTCCTTTGCAAGAGCAGTAAATTCCTGATCTCTGAGCCTTCTCTCCAGCACTTATGTCATATTTAAAATCTTTTTTTGCATGTTATACCTACTTAGCTTTAATGAACATGTATTTCTCACTTTAAGAAAACTGCACATTCTTTTTAAAACTTCAGGCATCACTGTAGTGGTCTTTGCATGGTATTTTGTTAGTGGTGGTTTTTTCCCTGTATAGACTGTGATGCAACCTTATCTAGAGTCTTTGTTCCGATTTGTTAGGGAAAGTTCTAAAGGCACTAAAGTTGTTTGATCATGTTGGTGGACTTGAAGTGGTCTGCATGGGAAACTAACTGGCTCCAATACTTCCTCCAAGTTTATCCTGGAATTGGTCAGTAGTAGATCAGGGGACAAAGGCCTCCTGGGCAGTGTGCCGTAGTAATGAGGTGCATCTTAGATTTCCCCAGCCGTGGACTGCATTGAAGTTTGCCTTGGTCATACTTAAGCTGTGAAAAATATTAAGAGTTAAGAAATGTCATGCAACTTGGAACAGAACTTCTGGATTCTGTGTTGTGGAACACAGATTTCAGTAGTCATTATGACCATCACCCTGTAATAAACGTTACTTTAAACTCTTTACCACCCTTCTAGTGTTTCTATAGACTCTTTTCTTGTTCTTTAATGAAAGCAGTTACCTCCTTGTTGGGAGCTTTTGTGTTCATGCATTCAAAGATGAAGGGGAAAACTACATTTATCTGTGGGCATAAGGACACATATTTAGAATGTAGTTGGGGATTATGCTGGTTTAGTAAAGTGATGGTTGTGGGTTCTCCTCCAAGACCCATGACTTCACTAGCCCTGTGTAGTTGGCTAGGTTTGAGGTACCAGGCATGGTTTCCCTCATCCATGTATGTGCACATATGCACATAACAACAACTAGTGAAAAGAGGCCATGAATCTGACAGGTTTGGAGGGAGGAAAGGGAAGGGGGAAATACAATTATATTATAATCTCAGAAAGTTAGAGCAATAGTTAAATATGTTTGTGATGTATGCACAGTTCACTTTTTAAAAACAACCCTTCTAGCTTTTATCTCCCTCTTCATTCCATAACTTTCATAACCCAATACCTCAACAGTAAGAATAAGTGTCCATGGCAGAGAAATGACCCAGGAGACATACTGCTTCATTAGAGTGAGGTGTATTTATTTTTAAAGTATGCTTGATAGGCTGGCTGATCAATGAAATCCACAGTTTGAATTTAAAGAAACTCCTCTTTGACACGAGCTCTGTTCCTGCCACTGTTGGGCACAGTTGAGATGGACAGCTTTGATGAAGAGACTTCATGTCTTACCAGTTGCTTTTGCATAGTCAGCAAGTGCCTGACAGAAACATTCTGGGCACGGAGGTTGATCTTGACTCACGCGTCAGAGGGCTCAGTCCCTGGTCTTCATGTTCCTGGGCCTGGAGTGATGTAGAGCATCACAGGGCAGGAAACAGAGTGTGAACAAGGCACCGGGAACTAGACAGACCTTTCAAATCATGACCCATGAGACCCATTCTCCACATTGGCTCTAGCTTCTAGAATTTCCACAACTTGCCAAGATATACTGCCTGGGGCCACATTTCATAGACAAACTGTAATAGATTATTTTGTTTTATTTTTGAACTGTTGCTAGTACTGATATTAAAATTTCTAGATAAACACTTTACATTTCAAAATGGGAATACATTTTCAATATAAAATGCATTCTAAAAAAAATTCACTCCCACACACATATACATGCATACACATATATAGATCTATGTATGTATATGCACACATACACACACATATAAAACCTACTTACTTTGGAAAGGAATAAAACTCATGGAAACAGTCTAACTCAGCAGTGGATTAGCCTTTGAATAGACCCTTACAAAGCACATAAGGTGTGATGAGATGGCTCAGTGGATGAAGGCATTTGCCGCCAAGCCTGATAACCTGAGTTCAATCCTGAAGGCCACTCGATGGAAGGAGAGAACTGACTCCTGCAAGTTGTCCTCTGGCTTCCACATGTGTCCCATGGTTCTCACATAGATGCATACAAAACAAATAAGAAAATGCAAATGGGGAAGAAGCAAATACAGATAAGATGTCTGTCTTAACACAGCAGAACACAGAGGAGCAGGGAATGTGAACCTGAGGATTGGTTAAACTCAAACCCAATCTTATCCATTTAGAAACCACTTTAGGGGCTAGAGAGAAGGCTCCAGATAAGAGCTTTTGAGGCTCTTTTGGAGGACCCTAGTTGGTTCTCAGCACCCACACTGGGTGGCTTATAACTGCCTATAATGCCAACTCAGGGCATCATCTAGTGCCCCCTTCTGGCCTCTGCAGGCACCTGCACACATACACCCCACCCCCCAAATAATAAATAATAAGTTCCACATATGTGCAACCCATTTGATTTGTTTTCTTTATTCCCTTGGTCTCCCTTTGTTTTATGAGTCCTGTTATTTAAAAGCTAGAAGCATTCATCTCAAAATACCTATGTTACATTAAAAACCAGGCCTCCAGACTGTTTGTCAAGCAGAAATAATCCAGCTATTTCTGGTGTAAAAAGTTTTCAGAATAACATCATTTGCCCAGAAGCTGTTTCCAACCTACTAACTCCTGAATTAGGATCTAAAAGTTCAAGAAGATTGGCGGTTATGTATCTGCTAGAAAGGACTGCTGAGCAAGAATACAGGCAGAACTGAAATCTGATGTATAANTTTTTTGGATGTGGATATGTCTATGTGAGTCTATGGCACATGGATACAGGTACCCTTGGAGGCCAAAGGAGGGCATCAGATTCCCTGAAGCTGGAGTCGCAGGCTGTTTGAGCCTACTGATGTGGGTGCTGGGAACTGAACCTGTGTCCTCTGGAAGAGCAGCAAATGCTCCTATTACCATGGAAGAACCTTCTCTCCACCTCCTGGTTTGTCATTTCTTTGAGGCAGTTTATGTTTCAAGTGTAGCCCTGCAAAAGTAGAGAGGATATGAATGGAAATGTCATGTTGCAACTTGGTCTTAATTTAAAATACACTAAATGACACCAGAGTGCCCAAAATGTTCTTTAATGTGTTTGGGATTTTTAACTGTCAGCTGGCCATAACCTAGAATGGCCTGGGAAGAAAGTCTCAACTGAGTAATTGTCTTTATCAGATTGATCTGGGAGCATAGTTGTCAGGTATGCTCTTGAGATCATTAATTTATGTAGGAAGACCCATTGTGAGTGGACCATTCCCTAGATAGCCGTGTTGGGTCTTGAACTCTTTCTATAGGACAGGAGAAAGCTATATGACAACAAGAAGGCAACATGGGTGCATCTGGGTCTCTTCGGTCTTGACTATGTGTGTGGCACTTAACATTCCTGCCTTGACTTCCCTAAAGTACTGCCTGTAACTTAGAATTGTAAAGCAAATAAACCTTTTTCTCCCCCTGAGTTGCCTTTTGGTAGAGTTCTTGTCATAGCCACAGACGTGAAACTAGAATGTAGTTTTCTTCGTTTTAATTGTCTACTTGGACACTCCCTCAGCATGGTGCTCAACAGTACAGAAACACAGGTCAACACCTTCTGCATCGGTTCGTCTTCTTTGCAGGGCTTTATGAGATATATCAGGGGAGTGGTCCCTTGCAGTATGTGGATGATGGCCCTGTCTCAGGTGTGCCTAACTCTGAGCACTTGTTCCAGTGTTTGAGTCAAAGAAGCGTCAAGAATCCAGTGAAAAAACAGGAAGCAGAGACATTCCTATGGGTCAGAGTTACACTGTGAGTGTGCCCAGTTTAATGCTGGCTGAATACACAGTTGTAAGAAATTTTCCCCCCATGTGGAGGGAATTAGGCAACATGCAGCTACTCCTCACAATGTCCCTATGACAGAAAAAGTTCACTCTGGGTCACCAACGGGTTTATTGGGCTTACTTAGAGAGCACGGAAGAGGGTTTGTGGGTAGAAGTGTGGGTGACCTTAAAACAGCGATATTGAAAGTTCTGCATCCAACATGGATGATAATCCTCCCATGGCTGTGTAGATGGAGGCCTGCCTGCTCCTTCCTTCAATCCTCCCAGACTAGATGCTCTAGCCCCTCCATGAGACCCAAGGCCACAGGCAATTAGGGTAGAATTGCATACAATTGTCTAGGATGGGTGGCTGGATACTCAGGTGAGGATCCTATGACATTCCCGCTCCTTCCTTCCTTCTAGGGATTGTCAATAGTCAACAAGGCCAGCTGTGATGATCTTTTACAAGGGAGCTCAGCTGATCGCCTGTAGATAGCATCTGCTGGATCAGGAGACGATCCTGTAAAGTAGACACAATAAGAAAATGTGACTACCTAATATATCCTGGGGTGTCCCTGGGGTGGGGTAGTGAAAGGCAGAGAGCCGAGGTGGGGCGCTCACTGCTGAAGCCGTCCTATCCAAAGGCTTCTTCTTGGATTGCCTCAGGATGGCACCCTTTGCTGCTGGCTGCATCTCTGGCCTTTGGTTCAGTGTTGGTTGCTGTGTATTGAATGTCTCTCTTTCAGAGACTATCNTCTTTAGTTCATGACCTCATGGAATCGAGAAGGAATCCAGTAGTGGGAAATAGTACTTGAGAATCATGGTTTTGTTTGGTGCAGTTCCTCCGTACTGTTCCGAGATGTCGGTTAGTTTCAGCTGTCCACTTTCCACAAGCCTAACATCACCTGGAGGGACGCTCAGCTGAGGAACCGAGGAACTTCAGATGGCTTGTGGTATGTCTATGAGGCCTTTGTGCTGATTGATGGAGGAGGGCCCAGGACTCTGTGGGTGATACCACCCCTGGGCAGGTGAGGGTAGGCTGTTTATAAAAGGGAGCTGAGCAAGCCAGTAAGCAGCATTTCTCCATGGTATCCGCTTCAAGCTCCTGCCTGGAGTTCCTGCCTCCGCTTCCCTTAATGATGGTTTATAAAGTGTAAGATGAAATAACCCCTTTGCTCAAATTGGTTTTTGTCAGTGCATTGTCACAGCAACAGAAAGCAACCTAGACTTCAGATCTGCACTATGCAGATGGAAAATGGTGTGCCATGAATCTTTCTGATGACCCAAGTAAGTAGGACTTTGGCCCTATGCTTTGGTGTGGTATCATTTTTTTTTTCTTGGTTGAAGGCTGTTTTGAAAGATTTACAAAACTTGGATTCCTACAATGAGTAGTGCTGTGGAAGTGTGGCTTGGAGGTCCATGTAGTCACAGTCTAGAGGGCACCTTAGAGAAAGTGACTCCTCTGACAAGTTACTCTCCTGAGTGGTTAGTCTATAACTGAGAATGCTTGTGGATCACATGACTAAATGGTATCCCTTTAGTTCCTCTAATCCTAACATACTTGTGACAAATGGAAACTTCTATAGCCAAAGATGCAAACACTGATGCTTAACATCTGTGCTGTCTTTTTGTTTGCTTTTTGTTTATTTTTGTGGAGGTCAACTTGACACAAGCTAAGCTCATCTCAGAAAAGGGAATCTCAATGGAGAAAATGCGTCCATGATATTGGCCTGTAAGCAAGTCTGTTGAACACTTTCTTGGTTAATGATTGATGTTGGAGGGTCCAGCCTCTTGTGGGATGTGCCACTCTGGGCAGGTGGTCCTGGGTTGTACGAGAAAGCAGCCAGAGCAAGCCATAGAGAATGAGGTAGTAGGCAGCACTCTTCATGATCTCTGCTTCAGTTCCTGCCTTGAGTTCCTGCCCTGGCTTCCCCTCATGATGGAGTGTGATTTGGACACATAAGCTGAAATAAACTCCATCTTCTCGACGTTGCTCTTGGTCATGATGGTTGTCACAGCAACAGAAAGCACAGGAGGGTGGCATTCTGCCTCAGCTCCCTCTGTGTGTGTTATGTGCTTGCTTTCAGTTGATGCTTGGCGGTATGTTTCGTGTCTCATCATGGAAGGTGCTTCACGGGTGGGCAACAGAGGAAGGGAAAACTGTGGAGAAGTGGGAATCCAAAAACACACAGATGAGCGAGGGATTTAGGTTGGGTTGTGAGTGTTGCTGGTGACAGGACTATGTCATTCACCTGTACAGTCTCTGAAAATACTGTGGAGTTGGGTTAGACTGAGACATGTGACTTTAGCAGAGCATGTTATGTGAGTCTTTCACACCTTTAAACTCAGCCTGAGGAACTTTCCTGTAAGTTCTTGTAGATTTACTTAGTTTATTCTACAAATGTGAATGTGCTGCCTACATGGATGCATGTGCACCATGAGTGTGTCTGATGCCCATGGAAGTCAGAAGAGAGGGTCTGCTCCCTGGAGCTGGACTCATGGATGCTTATGAGCCACCATATGCATGCTGGCACCTGAACTCCTGTCCTTTGCTAGNGCACCAAGTGATTTTAACCTCTCAGCTATCTCTGTGGCCCCAGCTTTCACATTATCCTGTCTAGACTGATAACTGGCAAGGTGCCATTCATTTTCCTCATCCCTAAAGCAGGTGTCAGTGTCAAGCTTATTCAGTGGTGTATGCACACCACAGAGATTTCTTATGTGTGTCAGTTCTGTGTATTTGGTATAGAAGTAAGGGGGTAGATTTCGGAATTTGAGAACTAAAAATAAAATGTTATATAAATTTGTCACTAGAAACCATGCGTTGCCTTGAAGAAGAGTGGATGTGGGCTGCAAGGGTAAGCCCGAGTCACACAGACTGTTTGGAGTGCATCTTCACTGGGACACTTATGGCTCATAGGCTTCAAAATTGTTCAGGCTATGTCCATCAGGTAGCATTTCTGACAAAAATCTTAGTCATATAGACTGAATCATGGGCCAAAAGTGAGCACAGAATGTGTGAAAACAGAGTGTCAGATATGACCTTGCTTTACATTAGTTAGCCAAGGTTAGCAAACTTCATCATTTCTTATTATTTCCTGTTGTGTATTGCAAAGCTCTCAGCAACAAGGCCTACACAACAAATAGTGAATGCTCGTGGACAGTTCTTACTCACTTCATGTGTATTAACTCATTCAGCTTTCAAAGAAAACCCAAGATGCGTTTGTTTTCAGTACTTTTACAGTTAGGCAAACTGAGGCACAGGACAATTAAATTGCTTTTCCCCAAGTTCATATACAGAGAATTAAGAGACACAGGCATGATTTTTATCTAAACCATTTTCCCTAGTGTGTACATCTTAATAGTGTACTGTTTAATCAACTTCAATTTTAAGAAAATTACTACCTAAATATAATTTCCCCAAAGCCTAAAAATATGCTATTTCTTACCATTTTTAGGGTTATTGTTTCCTTCCTTCCTTCCTTCCTTC
>LZPO01117280.1:54440-94014 GCA_001675575.1 Neotoma lepida
CCCCCCCCCCCATCCTTCCCCCTCAATTCCTGGTCCCAGGCGTTATGGATGCAGCAGTGAGGTCAGAGTGTTTAGCTTATCTTTCCCACAAGTCTTATTTCTATGCCTTTGTTTTGGGACCTGTAATTGTGTTCAAACCTTTCCTTCTCTACCCTCAACACCACTTGTTAATTCCCAACCCTTCTAAAGTCAAAATAAATTCAAAATTCAAAGACACTTTCTTTATAAAGAACACTTACCACCTGTGAGGATCTTTTTTTTATAGAATTATCAACTCTATGTGCAAGTTGACCTTAGACAGTAGTCAGGCTGCCTCAACCTCCCTCTCACCTCACGGCAGAAATCGTCAGCCTTTATAGGTCATCACCCAACCTGGATGTTTTGTACAGTGATCATTCATTAATTAGCAAGATGATCATAGTGAGTATTTAGAAGGTTTTTCTTTTTAATAAGTCAAATTTTTCTTCCCTGTAACTGCGTGTCATTGATCTTAGCTGTTTCATTTAATCCATTTCATTGATTGTGTTCCATTTAGCACTCTGTAGTATGTCAATGGTGTGATTCTCAAAATTCTCTCTCCACTAACTCTGAAAAGTCCCTTTAGCTAAAAATCATGGCTTAGCCAGACAGTGGTGGTTCACGCCTTTAATCCCAGCACTCTGGAGACAGAGGCAGACAGATTTCTGAGTTAGAGGCCAGTCTTGTTTACAGAGTGAGTTCCAGTTTAGGTGGCGCTACTCGGAGAAACCCTGTTTCAACAAAGAAACAAACAGAATCCTGATTTAAACTTTTCTTTCCCTCTGAGCCTTACACACTTAGTACAGAATGGACATGTGGCAAGTCTTTAACAACAACACATTAACGTGTGTCAATAGACAGCGTGTGAGTGTATATGGCTGTGTTTCCTCTTTCTCAACATACATGCATTACCACATATTAATTTTGAACAACAGTTCACACCTGGTACTAACAGTGACCAGTGATTTGTTATGTAATCCACAACTTTACAAAACCCGTGTTTTCCCTCCTCTTCTCTCCCTCTGTTCCTCTCTCCCCTGCCCCCTCTCTTCCTGCTTCCTTTCTCCCCTCATCTTTCTTCTTAGCACGTGCTTGTCTACCACATGGAATACCCTGAAATCCAGGTTCCTCCAACGTTCAGTACTTTCTGTTTTCTTGAAACTGGCTCTCTTCATGTATGACCTTGAATTCATGACCTTCCTGCCTTGGGCCCTGGGGCGGGGGGGCGGGTATAAGCGTGTGCTACTGCCCCTGGCTCCCAGGATGTTTCATACCATGCTTTCCTAATAAGAATTTCAGAAACACTGCTCTGCCTTCTGCAGGAAACCCCACCACTTTGAATGGAAACCTGCATAGGAAGAGTGGTTGAGATTCAGGTATGTGGGCTCAGCCATCCCTGACTGCTGTCATGTGTGGCCAGTCTTGGACAACTTCTGAAACCACTTTTTGCTGTTTTCCCATCTCTGAAATTGAATAATAGTACCTATTTCACAGAGATCTGAGCATTAAATGAATTAATGTATATAAAGTACATAGGACACACATCTAGACTTCAATAAATGTTATTATTGCAAAAAGCACTCCCGAGGCCATGGAAGAAACCCTCATCATGGAGACAGTGTGGGAAATGGCTCTAACGAGGGAGGCCCCAGTAATCAGAGTCACTTCCCTTCATTTTCTGCAACTCCACAGACCTTAATTTTCTTTCAGAGAAATTCTTATGATTTTTCTTTTTAGCACAACATCCAGAAAAGCTTTGCTACACAAGAGTGCTTTACTTTTGCATAAAAGTCTCCTGTTTTTCCAAAAAATGTTTGTTACTACATGGCCAAGTGCCTCTCCTCCTCAGCATGACTGTCCTTCCTCTCTGTCTAATTGCTAGAGAATTTAAACATGCAACACCATAAAGTAATTTGGGCTGATAAGTCATAGTGATAATAATAATAATACAAAACCTTAGAGTATTGCAGAATTTTGCAAGTGATTTGTTATTCGTTGTGTCATGTTAAATGATAAAGGTCGTTTGGGAAGAGCTACTTATTACTGGAAGTAAGCCATGTGTTGTGGTGATTATATTATGTCCCCCAAAATATTGTGTACCCTAATAAAACTTATCTGGGGTCAGAGAACAGAAAGCTATTAGATAGACATAAAAGCCAGAAAATGGTGGCACACACATCTTTAATCCTAGCATTCTGGAGGCAGAGATCCATCCAGATNTCTGTGAGATCACAGAGGAAACAGAGCCAGGTGTGGTGGTACACACCTTTAATCCCAGGACTTAAGATCTATGTCTTGCTTGGGAAAGACACATGCCTTTAATCCCAAGAAATAATGGCAGGAAGCAGAAAGGTATAGAGGCGTGAGAACCAGGAACTAGAGGCCTCTTAAGCTTTCAGGCTTTGAGCAGCAGTTCAGCTGAGATCCATTTGAGTGAGGACTCAGAAACCTGCAGTCTGAGGAAACAAGATCAGCTGAGGAGTTGGTGGCATGAGGTTGGCTGTGGCTTGTTCTGTCTCTCTGATCTTTCAGAATTTACCCCAATAGCTGGCACTGAGTTTTTTATTAATAAGACCATTTAAGATTCATGCTACTTTTACATCTGGCGCCCAACGACTGTGTTTACAATGTGTCACACCTTGCCTTTCATTGAGGGACACTAGCGATATTTAGGGAACCTTGAGAGGCCATGGGCATGCTGAGTATGTCTTTCAGAATGAGGAACTCTAATGTAAAAAAGCTGGGCATGGTGATGCAGGCATGGAGTCTTAGCACTTGGGAGAGGAGATAAGGTCCGGAGTTCAGGGTCATCCTCAGCTACATAGAGCATGTAAGGTTAGCCTGGGCTACGAGAGATCCTGTGTCATAACACAAACTTATGAACAAGCAAACTAACTGAATATAATAAAGTATTCTGGGCCTCCTATAGCAGAATTAAAAGTGCTATTAGTTGGAGACTGGAGATAGCTCTGTAGTTAAAAGCACGTGCTGCTCTTGCAAAGAACTCAAGTTCAGTTGCCAACAACTATGTTGAATGGCTCATAACTGCCAGGAACCTCAGCTCCAGGGACTCCTATTCCCTCTTCTGGCCGGCCTCGGTTACACCAGCAGACCCACACACACACACAAATAAATATATAATAAAAACTACCATCAGGGGGTTCCATATGTAGAAAGCCAAGAGAGGGTTCAGCAAAACTGGCTTTTAAATTCTATTATGTTAACATATTTGTGCTTCAGAGAACTCAGAAGTCATCTCAAAATACCTTTCTCTTAATGTATACACACACACACACACACACACAATATGTATATCGTGTGTTATGAACATAAGAAAATGTTTTCAAAAGTTTTGGCTTATCTCAAATACAAACATACAAACATAAGAATACACAAGAAAATGATGATACACCCCGTGGTGCAGATTAGTGAAATACTGTTTTTTTCCTCGAGCCTTTCTTTACTTTTCAGTCAACTTTAAATACCCCATGTGTTCAGGGAAGAAATATTTAAAATCTAGTTCCACTTAAACAGTATTCAGATGTGTCTGTGTGTCTGCCCAAGCCAAAGCAGGCAGCCTAAACCTGGGCCAGCCCTTCCCTTGCGCTCAGCATGCCCTCATGAAGGGTTAACGAGAAGCCCTCTATTGTACTCCTGAAAGCCCAGTGGGCTCTTTGAGGGGACTCTGAACAATGGGCTCAGTGAGGCTGTTCTGTCTAATTACTCAAAGACAGGGATGTTAAAGAGGAATTAATGACAGTTGACAAGTGCAATTAATAATTATAGCTAAGCCGGGAGTCATGCAGAAGGCAGATGACAATAACTGGGNGGCTGTACATGGCAGCATGCATGCATGGCTGGTGCTCTCTGTGTGAGCTTAAAGTGAGAGGCTTTGTGAAGCCTGGCCACACTTCATGCTGGTAGGGTAGAAACAAATTCATCCACTCTAATGCTTTCTCTCTTTCTCTTTCTCTCTCTCTTTCTCTCCCTCTCTCTGTCTCTCTCTTTCTCCCTCTCTCCCTCTCTCTTCCTTTCTCCCCCTCTCTCCTCCCCCCTCTCTCTCCTTCTCACCCCCTCTCCCCTCTCCTCTGCCTCTTCTCTTCCCAGTTCTGTCCTGGCTCAGCTCTGCCAGTCTGGCAGAAGACACACCATGCAACTTAAACCTTCCCAGGAGCCATGCATGTTTCCCTTGCTGGTCAGCTGGTTGGACAAAGCTCTTTAAAATTCCTGCTGGCAAAGTGGAAGAAGGGCAGGGAATAGTTGGGGCACCAGTGGCATTTCTGTATCAAAGGGCAAGGCTTTGGCTCTGAATGGTAATTAAAGCACCCCAGTTTCATCTTCATGGTCAAGTCATGAAAGGAAAAAATAATTAGACTTCCTCAGGCCCTTCAGAAGGCAGAGTAGAAAGCCTGAAATTAGGGGGAAGCTGAGCTAAGAAGTACCTAACCTAACCCAGCCAGTCTGATGTGTCTGAAGGAACCTACTAGTTCTCAAGCAGTGGTTAAATACCCTCTCACCTCTCCGTGTCCTGGTTAGCAAGGAACTGCAGCTGCTCACATTTCGCTTACACTAGGGCTTCCCCAGTCAGCAGACAGTATCTGTCTTCATTCCCCACTGCCATGGTGGTGACGTGCCCACTGTGGGGAGGGCTTCATGTACTTCAAGCAAAAGTAACTCGTCTTGAGACACTTGTTCAGTCTTAGCTCCATGTTGGCGTGACTAACCATAAACTTGTAATTTTGAAGTACTCCATATCTGACTTGGACTTGCTGTGAACGTCGTCATACCCCTTACATTCACGGCTGCGTCCAATTCACTGTCTTCTCCGACACTCCCATTTGTGGAGCCATTGCTTTGTGAGATAATTACTTTAAGTTGAAGTATGGGACTTCCATGCAGTTTCAAATTTGTTAAATGAGAAGGCCATTTGTGTTCCAGGAAAGGAGGACTTAGGCATCTTATTCCATTTCTTCCCCCCGATGAGTAGAGAAGCCTGGCCAAACTCTAATGTAGATAATTACATTTCACTTCCTAATTCTCTGGCTACTTTAATTGGGAACAATTCCACTTTACAATCCCCTTACCATGTGCCTTTAAACTTCCTTTTAGCTTACCTTTGTCCTTCACAGGCTGCCATGTCCTCGATGGCCTTCAATTTGGGGTAATAAATAACCTGGCCATAGAGCAATACTTGAATCAGAATAGAGCCATATGCTGAACCCACGTGACAGTGGCGCAGGACCCAACCTCCTCAGTCAGTGGAAAGAGGTTGGTTCTCCTAGCACTGTTTCCACACATTCTCCAAGGTATCTCCACATCAGGGTTGATACTTAGTTCTTGGAAGCGCAAGAAGCTTATGCATTCCATTAGTCAACAGTGTGTCTGATATACTGAAATTGCATCAGGAAGCCATTAGTGAAAACAGCAAAGGTTCATGGGTAACAAGGACAGCACAGAGCACGTGGAGTAAGCCCACCTTTGACTTGAGAGAAAGAGCCAGTGTCAGCACTCACTAGTGTCCCTGTTGCCTCGTTTCTTTTTGTGCTCACAGCAGAGGGTCCTTGTTAAAACTCAGGACAGTGTCTTCTCATTTTTATGGAGCAAAGTGGGTAGGCTGCCGGGGTAGAGTTAACTGACTAGAGAGTTGCAAGCAGACATGAGTCTAAGCACTTAAGACACAAAAAGCAGACTACCCACATCTAAGGACAAAGGTAAAAGTGCATGTTGGATGTAGTGATCCATTTTTTAACTTTCCTGGTTATGCAGAGAGGGCTGCTCAGCAAGGAGGGCTATCACAGGGGCTGCTCAGTCAGGGCTATCACAGGGGCTGNTCAGTCAGGGCTACCACAGGGGCTGCTCAGCAAGGAGGGCTATCACCGGGGCTGCTCAGTCAGTGCTATCACAGGGGCTGCCCAGCAAGGAGGGCTATCACCGGGGCTGCTCAGTCAGTGCTATCACAGGGGCTGCCCAGCAAGGAGGGCTATCACAGGGGCTGCTCAGTCAGGGCTATCGCAGGACAGTGAAGGATATTTAAAACTGGTGTGGTGATGCCCATCTATAATCCCAGATCTTGCAAGGCTGAGGCAGGAGGATCTCTCTGTAACTTTGATGCTGGCAGGGGTTATGAGTTACAATCCAGTCTGGGCCAGAGTGTGACCCTGTCTCAAAAGGACAAAGAGCAAAACCACAGAAAAAATATGTAAAAACTTTTGTAAATATGTATTCCGGGGCTGGAGGGATGGCTCAGAGGTCAAGAGCACCAGCTGTTCTCCTAGAGGACCAGTGTTCCATCCCCAGCACCTACATGGAGATTCACAACCACCTGTAACTCCAGTTCCAGGGAATATGATGCCCTNCTCTGGCTTCTACGTGTACCAGGAACTCACATGGTACACAGACATACATGCAGTCAAAACACCCATATGTATAAAATAAAAAATCTTAAAAACAAAACAAAAACATGTATCCCCATGAGACGCACAGCCTACCCTCCTGGGTGTACAGTGTTATCTTGGTAGCCAGAGGGAAGCCTTTGAGGATACCTAACAGATAACTGTAGATATTCCAAGAAACTAAAGGCAATTATGTTGATGATAACTTTTTTTTTTTATTTTTCGGAATTCTGTGGCACTAACTCTTGCGACAGAAGTTGTCTGAAACACCCTGTTGGAACCAGCTCTTTTATTTTTCTCTAAAACAGGTGTTGACAATTGCTCCCATTTTATAGATGAGGAAACTGATGTGTCTTACTCCACTAAAGCTTGAAATAGCAAATCAGCTCTCTATGCACACTGAGATTTCAGAATTCTGTTGTTTTACTTCCATGCCTTGACAGCAACTGGATACCACAGTAAATGACTGGAATTACCTATTCTTACACAGAGCAGTGAGGGTCTTAGAATTAGACTTTATTATATTGCCCAGAGAAGACAAACTGTCCCGGACATTGCAGTGAAGAATGTGTCTCACATCTCTTCTCCATGATTGCACTTCCGGGATCCAGGACTTCNAAGAGTAGTTTAGCCCCTTACACTTCCTGTTTCCAGTTCCTCCTAGGAGGGCCCTTTCCCTCCTTGTGTTAAAGACAAAGAAGACACAGATGACTAGAGGGGACTTGCTGAAACGAAGGGTCGGTGGTGCCAATTTCAGTCTCGAGGTTTCTAGGAGAATTTTCATGACTGAATCCTGATGGTTGACATCAATAATTGACAAGTCAAAAAAANCTGACCTTAGTAGAGCCTTATTGGGTGACCTGTCACGTTATAGAGTCAAGATGTTAAAACAAACGGTGCGTGTGTGTTTTCTCAGCCATTTCTCAGATTTAAATTCTACCTACGTGTGTACACACGCACAGGCACACCTGCATGTGCGTATCTGTGCAACCACATGCCATGACATGCTTGGGAGGTCAGAGGACTTGTGAGTAGGAGTCAGGTCTCTCCTTCCACAGTGTGGGTCCTGGGGATTGAACTCAGGCTTGGTCACGGAGGCCCTGCCTTGACCTGCCGAGTCATCTTGCTGTGAAGAGCTAAGTAAGCATCCAGACAGTAATCNTTCTCTCCAGCACAAGTTCCTGCACTAACTGCCTGGTTGGGGCNCTCTCTTCTGCGCTGGCTTCCTCTCTCTCTTGTTTTTCCTTTGTGCCCCTCTCTTTCCTTTTCCTCCTTTGTCTTTCTTTTCTATCTCGGTGTCTCCACGGATCTCTCTTGTTTCCCAGCCCCAGCGCATCATTTTCTGCTTTAAAAAACTTGGCCGCAGGGGCTCTGGGATGAATAAAAATGTAATCCACACTGTGCCCATTGTGCGCTCTCATTTGTTTTTTGCCGTATCGATTTATCAGCAGAGGGAAATTACTTGCTGGAAGAGAGGATGCCAGTCAGAATGACATTTATTTCATAGTACAAGGAGGCTCTCCAGCGTGTTCCCGTGTAACCCAGATATTGGAGCTGTAAAAGGGCTTGTAACAAGGTTTAGTGCTATGATTAGATCGTGTGGAGCACCTTGCTTTCAGAACAACAGGCACTCTGCAGGAGCTGGGGCCTCGGGTTATGGTCAACCCGCTTCTCTTTTTTCCTTTAGCATAGATACAGAATCCAGCCGTCCCCTCCCCATCTAACTGCTTCTATCGCAAAAGCCAAAATCGTGCAGACTTTATAGGAGAATAAAAGAGGTGTGTTTTGAAATGCCTGCAGCTCTTGTGACATCAAATGAAATGTAATGTAGATGAAGCCCTGGCCTATTAATCCCCTTAACTTTTTTTGGGCTTTTACCCTTTATTTTGGAGAAATTGTTTCGTTTTAATTCACCAAAGCGAATCTTTTCGTTCGATGATTGTAACTTACCTGTGCTGAAGGCTATCAATTACCTGTGAAACCAAACACGTTGCTCCACAGAAAATGAAGGAAAGGGCAGATTGTAGCCNCGAGAGGCTCTGGCTCAGAGAGGAGAGGTAAGTTTCAGAGGTGTTTCTTCTCCTGTGTGAGAGCCTGGCATTGAGGAAATTAGCTTGTTTCATCATCAGCCTGGGTGTTTGATAGAGCTGATACACCCGGAAGACTCCACAAAGCCAGTGTCTCCTCGATGAGAGAGAGATGTCTACTTACTGTGGGATCATTCATTTTTAATTATATGGCTTTTAACATGGTTTATGTGGATGAGTGTCTGTGTGGATGCATGTATGTGCACTATGTGCATGCCTGGAGCCCTCGGAGACTAGAAGAAGGCATCAGATTCCCTGCAACTGGAGTTATAGATGGTTGTAAGGCAACAAGTGGGTGCTGGGAATTGAACCTGAGTCCTTTGCCAAAGCAGGCAGTGCTCTCAGCCTGAGACATCTCTCCAGCCTCTGTTTTTGTAAGAATACCCAGAATGCATGTCTTTTCCTTCTCACTTGCTCCATTACCTGAGTCTGTTTGTTTGGTGACATTGGAAGTGGTGGCGGTGACTGATATTTTTAGGATTAAAAGTGAGTGCTAACTCTGAGCTTGTACATTTGCAGATCCACGCCCTTCTTTCTTCTTCAGTGATGCCTTGCACACACACACACACACACACACACACACACACACACACACACACAGAGAGAGAGAGAGAGAGAGAGAGAGAGAGAGAGAGAGAGAGTATATTACCGCTGGCCTGCAAATCCAGTCTAGGACTTTTATTGTGTATATGTGTGTGTATGTGGAGGGGGATATATGGATACATGTATATATGTGATGTATGTAGGATCATGTACATTTGTGCAAGAGAGCAGACTCCAGAGGATAGGAGCTGGTGTCTTCCTTTATTACTCTTGACCTTGAGACTTTGAGTAAGTCTTTTAAGGACCACATCTTGATGCTAAAGGGAATGAGCTGTGATAGAAGGTAGTGTGTTATTAATTCTCTCTGTGTGATGTGTGTGTGTGTGTGTGTGTGAGAGAGAGAGAGAGAGAGAGAGAGAGAGAGATTGAGATTGGCATGTGTGTGTATGTGTGTGTGTGTGTATGTGTGTGTGATATGTCATGTGTATGTGATATTGATGGGTGTGTGATACTGGTATGTGTGTGTATGGTATTGGTATGTGTGTATGTGTGTGTGTGTGCATGCACACTTGTGTAATCCAGAGACTGATATCAAGTGGCCTCCTCTATGACATTACATCTTATTTTATGAGACAAGGTCCCTCACTGAGCTTGTAGCTCACTGTTTCCACTAGAAGAGCTGCCAGAAAGCTCTGGCGATCTTCTCATCTCTGACCCCGTACCAGGCCCACAACTGAGGTTATAGGCACACGCATCCATGCCTGGCTTATACATCACGATGGGGATCTGATCTCAGGCCTTCATGTAGCAAGCACTTTACCATTTAACCATCTTCCTGGCCCTGGTTCTATTCTTGACGAGTCACTGTGAGTGGCAGTGGTGTCATTAATTGTCACTAGTCCTTAATTTTTGGAGATTATCTGGACACTGAGAATGAGCTTCACAGAGCCAAAAGGAATGTTTTTCTTTATCTGTCCCAAGAGTCTTAGGGCTCAGTTCCATAATAAAGGCAGGCTGGCAAAAGAAACCATAACACGTTTATATAAACTAAGTTTTACACTCCATGGGAGTTTTCAGAATTAAGATGGAAAGACCTGGGAACACAGTGTGTTTCCTGTTTATTTTCCATAGATGGTAAGCATCCATGGAAACTGTGATTGGCCCAAGGGCTATGTTAAAATGGCATTGACAGGGAGAGGGAAGGTCCAGGCAGGTCTCTCCCTACAAGGTGTGTGGCACTGGCTAGGGAATTCCTTGATTCTGGAATGAGGTCTTCTGGACAGAAGGAAGAAGGGAAGGCCAGTAACAGTTTGAGTTTTACAACTTCTTCAGCTGGGAGGAATATTAGCATCTCAAAGCAAGGAGTTCTGGTTTCTGGAGTGACAGACAGGAAGATGGAAGAGAAAGTCCTTGCCTCTGAGGCCTTCCGGTCTCCCTGAATTTAAAGCTTCAGGGTGTAAGGCACCCAGTGCCTTTTGAGCCCCAGCAGAATGAGGCACCACCCTGATATTCACATTCTCAACTCTGACCCAGATTTTGTCTAGTTATTCAGTTTAGCATATATTGTATAAGGAGTGAATACAGTGGGGGCTGGAGAGATGGCCCAGCAGTTAAGAGGACTTGCTATTCTTGAGGTACTGGGTGAGGTTTCTCATATCTACATGGTGGCTCACAACCATCTCTTACTCCAGTTCCAGATGATCTGATCCCCTCTTCTGGTCTCTGTGGGCACCAGGCATTTAAGTGGCATACATACGTAATGCAGGCCAAACACTCATACACATAAAATAAAATAAATCATTAAATTTTTAAAGAAAGAAATTAAATTCTTAAATATTAGCTTCATAGGAGTAATGAAAGTGAGTCTTGCTAGATGCAGTGTGTGTGAGTATGAGCCTTGGCGGTAAGTTGGTCTTGGCATTCTCACAGCCCGATGCAGCGGTCCGAGCACTGTTCAGGTCTCTCTATCATACTCCAATACAGAGTAATGAAGGTGCCAATTCCGGGAGATTTAAGCCTGAACTTTGTTGGTTTTTTCCCCCCACATTCAGATGTTCAAGTCACTGAGAAAGGATCTTGGAGTTCAAGCCCAGGTGACTTGGGGTCTGACTTCTTCCTACACCAAGAGACCCTTCCCTTTGAGACCTAACACACAATACCCAGAATTGCGGGTCTGCCTCTGTTAAGTACCTTTCAATTAGTTACTGGCTCTCCCAAGGGAAAAGGTGGGCATCTGAATTAGATTTATTATACCTGAGCATGTATCTTTTAAATTGGAAGTCTATTTAGGTGACATCCAAGGTGCCTCATAATGAATTTACTTTGTGTCTTTAAAGTTGACCCTCTCAATTAGTAGGCATTGTATCTTAAAATCAAAATAAAAATAAGGGTTTGGGAAATCTATTGTCTGTGTTATTCCTAGCTGGGTGTTGTGATTTCTAAAACACTTCAGAAGTTCAAACGGAAATGCCGGTGCCTTTAGATTTTTTTAACAACCCGACAATGACGAAGTCTTTCAGCGAACCCAGCAGCCGCCCTGTTCCAAGGACAACCGCAGTGTCATTTTTGACTCCTGCTGATATTCATGGAAAACCAACCTTTTGACATNTTTAGCCTGTGTCTCCATGNTCTGTCTCCATCTCCCTGGGGTAATCAATGTTAGCATTCTTACCATAAGTGATTCCCATCCTTGCTGAAACCCTTTCCAGAAGGCCTGTTTGGCATAGGTAGGCACACACCAGTGTCTGTGTGCATGGAAAATGTAGTTAATAAGTGGACTATGTGGAGGCACATCTATNTCTCATGACATACACTCTTTTACAAATGGAAACATAATAAAACCTTACCATTCTAAACTTGAAGTTCATTGCAATAGAACAACTTACCTCAGACTATACTCCAGGCCAGATGTGTGTTTGGAAATTGTCAGTTCAGAGAGATTTCTGACATGTTGACGTGTGATTTAATTAATTGCCTAGCATGCCTTTCCTGAGTTCAAGGCAGGGATGTGCTGGCTTCCTCTCATAAGGAGTGAAGTTTCCTACTCGAACTTTCTTGCTGTCCATCCCCTTTTGTCTTTGGGAGATCAACTTGGTTTTAAAAGAAAAGAAAGCCCTGGTTCAATGTGTCAGTGCTGGAACAACGATGCTTTAAAAAGGACCCAGGGAGGCAGAGGCAGGTGGATCCCTGTGAGTTTGAGGCTAGCCTGGTCTACAAAGTAATGTCCTAGCTAGTCAGGGCTACACAGCGAAAATGTCTCAAAAACTCAAACAAATAAACAAACAAACAAATAAATAAAGGTTCCCAGGGAAATAAATGATGCCTAAGTGGCCCTTGCTCAAGTTGGGTGGACTCCCGTGAGCCCTGGCTCTTTTGGGAACGGTTTTCCAGCTGTTGGGGCTCATTACCGCTCATCAGTGGCTCACTGGCCTTGGCTCTCACCCTCCTATCTGCGATGCCATGTGATTGCACTGCAACGTATGTGAACTTGCCTGGGTGACAGCTGTCAACTGTAAGTGGCCATATGTAATGATGAGTAAAAGTTGTCGTCAACTGTCAATAAGGCCATATGTAATGATGAGCAGGCTGCTGTCTGATGAGAAGGAAGAGAGGAGAACACCCACACCCAAGCCTGTCTCCAGCAGCCTACAGCAGGTATGATTTCTATGATATAAACAGGGCTTTGGGAGATGTCTGATTTTTTATTTACTTTTTCCTTTTTGAGACATACTCAGGCTGGCCTCCAACTCTCTACACAGAGGATGACCTTAATTCCTGTCTCTTATACACATCTAGATGTGTATAAGAGACAGCTTCTACCCTTCCATGGTGCTAGTATTGCAGGCATGAGCCACCCTATTTATGCCATGCTTGAGACTGAACTAAGGGCCTTGGACTAGACAAGCATTCTACCAACTGAACCTCCTCAGGAGCCCATGATATACACACATATGTGTAGGTAGGTGTGTGTGTGTGTGTGTGTGTGTGTGAGAGAGAGAGAGAGAGAGAGAGAGAGAGAGACTTTTGCACCTGTGCTTCTGTTTGACCTCATTACTCCCTAGATGGATAAATCATGCTTGTCAATGTTCTCTCTCAATTAATGGGAAAAGTCCCATGAGAGTCTAAGTGTAGGGAGGAGTCTAGGAAGGGATTTATTAGAATGACAATCAAGATCTTAAGGACGCCTGTTTTGCTTTTCCCTCTAGTAGTACAGGCCAAATGTTTTATTCAGGGACAATCATCTGCAAAGTGCTGACCATGCCAGGGGTGATGGGCAGGCAGAACTTGTGCTTTGGGATAAACATCCTTGTTGGTACAGAGAGCTGACTCAAAAGGCATGATGAACTGATACATCTGTCATCTGTGCGAGCCATTTGGGACAATTGTTACAAAGGTGACATGTTTTAATCAGTGCCTTACTGTCTCCATCTTGTGACTTCTTTCCTTAGTCATTTTGACTGGAAGACCTTTATTCAAACTACNTCATTGGCCATTCTTGACATTTGGAGGGAACCAAGCAATCCCCAAACATTACAAAATAATGTTCAGCAAAGCTAGAAGGGTGGCAGGTGTGTGTGAAATTAATCCAAAGCTGACCATGAAAGAGAGAGCGTAGGTCTACAAAGGCTTGTAGAAGCTCTCATCTTTGGAAATTGTAACATAGCCTTGCCACTTGCAAAGTCCTCACTTTTCCTGCGCAGCCAGGCTACAACCCTACCTCACAGTATGTTGACGATGTTTATGGCTTTGGCTTGGGCTGCATTCATAGCTATCATGGGGCACATGGAATTTAAGGGCTCCAGGTTGGACACACATGAAAGAAGGAACTCTCTGTCTCTTTCTTCCATTCCCCTGAAGTCGTGAGTCTTAACTGCTATGTTCTGCTCCCTGAAGCCTATGGTCTGTTTATTTAAGAAATATGGACTTCTGAGTCTCCTGTCAGGGAAGCCATACTAAGAATTTTCTCTTGAAAGGCAAAATTTTCCCTCTGCCAAAATCAGGTTCTTTTTCACCAGCCTTCATCAACCTTCTCACCACAATGTGCCTCCAAAAGGTTCTGTTCTTGCTTTGCCATTTCACTGAACAGAGAGGCTCAGCATAATTCCTTCTAAACCATTTATTTTTTTGATGAGTTCAGTAAAGGTTTATCTTGAGTGATAAGCTTTAGAAAGACTTCTCTCAGACCCTAAACTTAAGAGACAGCAAGAGAAATGGCTTTATAGAAAATGTCACTGACTTAAAAAATAATAAGCCATCAACAGTGCCTCATTGCTCTGGGGTAAAGATTTCCTGTGCCCAGGAGGATGTTTATCTGGCCCTTGTACCGTCCTCAAGCTTAACAGGCTTTGTGCTTCCAAGTTCTTCTTGCTGGTCTTCAGAGCCCCTGGTTTCCTCATTTTCTCATGTTTTCAAAAGCTCTGCCCTCTCTCTGACCCTTCTAGGAGGACAGGTTAGGACCCTTAGCCATGACAGTTCTCTTAGCTGTCAGATGGATTCTCTTAGCCATGGGACAGATTCTCTTAGCTATCTAGCTATTGGATGNATTCTCTTAGCCATTGGACAGATTTCACTGTGAGCCGAACTTTTCTAGGGGGACAGGCTACTCATTACCCACCCCTCATCCCGTTCCTTTCTCCAGAACTAGCTTACTCTGGACGCCATCACATGGATGACGATTGATCTATGTTCACCTTCTAGATGAACTGCAAGGGCTTNTGTTTCTTCATTTTGTGTCCCTGCTCTCAACACAGAGAAGAGCACTTGAGAGTCACCCAATGATTTCTTAACCAGAAAACGCCCTTTCCAAGACATCTCCCCAAACAGAACTTGTAGTTGTTGACGTCATCTGCTCCGTTTCTCATTTCTCTTTTAAGAAAGACTTCATTTTATTTTTTAAAATTCTGATCTTTGAAGATATTTTTCTTTTGAAAGTGATTGATGGAAAACACGTAGTTTTGTTTTCTTAGATTTAGTTTGTTTGTTTGACTGTTTCATAAATCTCTTCTTCCCTTATCATTTAGCATTTTTATTTTTGTATATATCACAAGCTGTTTCAAAGCTTTTTGGAAGTATTTGGATTGTACTGTCATAACTAAGTGAGATGCGTCCACCCTGGGCAAGCCCATCCCTGTACAATGACAGCCTTGTGGAGGAACTTTATCTCTGTGTACACATGGCCCAACAAGAATTTTATGATTTTTTTCCCTTCAATTTGTGGGAAACATTTAAAAATTTTTCTTTCACTTTGCACCTGTATACTAACTTCTCTTCCAAGAATATTTAAGCTCTAAGCACTTTCCAATCATGCCTTGATTAGCTGCCAGCATGGCAGTGTTTATAATGGGGGAACTAAGGCAAAAAGAGCCAAAATTTCAGAATTATACAAAAAAAGTTGATAACATGAGAATGTATTCCTGGCTCTTAGCCTCTTACAGCTTCACTTCAGGTGCTCTCGTGCTAGGTAGATAATTGGGAATTATTACTTTAGTTTTTCTTGAACAGTTTTCTTTTTATTTGGAACATTAAGTTGGATATGATTGACAATGACTGATATGGACACTGAAAAATATTTTACTCTAAACACTCTCAAAAAACAAGTATCTATAAATAATCTGAGACCAACAGGAAAAAAAAATGATGGGCAAAGAAGCTAAACAAAATTTTATAAAATAGTCAATGTGATATGACAACTAAGGAGACATTTTATAAGAAAACATTGTTAAATACCAGATCCATTAAAACTAGAGCAGAATGTGAATGCTTGGGCACCAGCGATGAGTTATCTAAGGGCTTAGGTTTTATGGTTAAAGACTGCACTTTGTCCAGATCCACAATGGCCAGCTGCTGCTCCCCAGTGGCACTCCTGTTCAGCACAGGAGAGTATGAACAGAGCAGGTCTACACTGTCGGAGAGCTTTGTGATAAGCAGAATTTTACAAGTCACTAATGTCTAAAATAGGTCTTTAATCCCTCCTGCCTGCCTGTTTATCATTTATTATAGATTGTGAATTCTGTATCTGCACATGTCTTTTCCTTTCTTGCTCTGCACTCTCATGCTCCAGATCCACCACTTTTATTTTTACTTAATTAAACCTTACTGTTACAGTCTAGTTAGGTCTTAAAATGAGATAATTTCCATATCAGCAAATTCTAGACTTGGAATGTAATATATACATATATGCACATGCTTTTTTATGGCTCTTCCACACCTCCATGGTGGTAAAACACAGATTCAGTTCTTAATTGACCCGTGTGTCTATTGTAATCAGGCAGCCAGTGTGCAAAGCAAGGTTCGGAGATGCTGATGGGTGGGGCCAGTTGGTTCTCTCAGCACGTCTCAACCAAGTCAGGTTGCCTAGTTTTAAATTCCTTGTGTGTGTTACCTTGGTTTGTTTCTTCATTTTTTAAGATTTTCCTATTGTTTAACTCTATATTCCTTAATTAATTCAAAAACTAATTTATATACATTATGAAATTTCTCTTACTTGCTACATACCATCCCAGGTGGTGGATTTTTAAAAAGTAAGAAATAGTTGTTAAAAGTCCTCTGAAACACAAATCATATTCCTTTTTAATATTATAATTTTATTCTTTGAGAATTTTATACAATGTATTTTGATCATAATCATCCCCATCTCATCCTAAGTCCCCCCCTACCAGTCCAGGCCTTCCCAATTTCACATCCTCTCTCTCTTTTAAAAACCCACTAAGTCCAATTTATACTGCTCATGCGTGTGCACTGCCCGCTGGAGCATAGCTGNCCTACCAGGGGCTGCATCCTTAAAGACACTGACTCTGCACTCCTCAGAAGCCATCACCAGTAACCATCTTCTTCTTTAGGGCTGTAGGCTCATGGGCCCTTCTGGCTTCCATGCTGGGATGTTGGCTGGTTTGATTTTGTGCAGGTCTTAACCACGCAACCACAGTTTCTGTGAGATCCCAAATGTAGCCATTCCATCATGTTCAGGAGCTACTGTGTGGCTTCAGTCCTTCAACGTCTGACTCAGCATTTCTCCAGGCCCTCTTCTATTATAGTCCCCAAGGCTTTGTGTGTGCACATATGTGCATATGCATGAGTGTGTGGATATACATAGCATATGTGTGTGCATGTATGCATGTGCGTTCATGTGTGTGTGTGCATGTGTGTGTGCATGTATGTGTGTACGCTATTGCTATTTCTTGAACTGATTTAATGTCTTTAGAATGACTTTAAATTATATCCAAATAACTCATAAAAAGTGATACATAACTGAAAAAAAGAATCAAAATCACTTAAATTTAGCAAATCCACAGCAAGTGGAAAGTATAGTTCATAAGTGGAGAAATGACTTNGGTTTTCACTGTGTGTCTTTCAGTCACCAGAAGCTCTGTACTGAACCTTTTTTGGTGAACTTGGTTATAGTTACAAGTACAAAGCAGAAAACACAGTTGTGATCCTAAATTGGGAGGTGTCTATACTTTCCTTTAAAAAAATGCAGTTTACCCCGATAACATAATAAATTCTATAATATAAAGAAATACTTATCGATTGAAAGTGGAGAAATATACCTTTATAACCACTGGCAGATTATACTTCTATAAAATATGTCTTAGGGTGAGAAAAATGCATGCATTAAAAAAAATACCTCAAAGCCTATAGGTTTTAAATTTTTGTTGCTTCTTATTTCTGGTTGTAAAAAGATAAAATTTTGTTTAAAACATTCAAAATTATATGATGATAGAAAACAAAAGCCTCAATAATCCTTTTTTTTAATCCAATTTAATGGTTTCCTTTATACCCTGCTGCTGTGTAGTAAGGCGCTTCCACCCTCAAAACCCCCTCTTTCTCCCCCTAATTTCCCATGCACAAGCATCAGGTTTATGTGTCATCATTTGACTTGATCAAATGCTGGTTCTGTTTTGTGTCTGTGCACCTCAAGGTGATTCCAGTAGGATAAGTAACTAGGGATGTGGGTCTAGAGGCTGTGTGTCCTTCCTCTTTTCATGTGTATGGACCTGTTGCTCTCAGAAGCTGTGATAGTGTGTGCCTCACTGTGTGTGCATGGGTTTATCCTGGTGGTTAGCACTAGGGATGATATCTTCTCACATCCTATGATGTTAGCACATACACATTTAGAACATACTTTGTGGAAATGAAGATAACGTTGGAAGAAGTGAAAAGTTAAGAATGAATTATCCTGATTATGTTTCTCCTAGCGCTCCCAGATGCACCCCCACTTTTTTTTTCCTGAGTGGCTTACATGCTACGACATACACACTGCATGGCTTGCTTTAGTAGAAATGGGCAGAACTGAGGCAAAGCCTTCTTTATAATGAAATTATTTTAATACCTTTCAGGCAAGAAATTAGTTTCATCAAGAAAATTGATTTAATTTAGAAGAGATTCAATGTTTATAGCCATAACCAGGTTAAACATTTCTTCTCCGTCCCTGGATCAGAAAATAGCTTCTAACCAGCAGCTAGCTGCAAATTGATTAGTTCAGTTTAAGGTTTTCAAATGTTATTAATATCCCACCCATCTCTACAGCACTTACTTTTCTGTGCAGTTCTCTGAGGCTCTACATACAATTTCACAAAATAAACAGCGTGACTTGTGACCAGAGGCTGACTGCCCATAGCCCAAGTTGTTGTCTTTAACAATAATAATTTAGGTTCATAGAGCTGGACTGGGATAAATGGTTATTTTATAGGAGAAAAAAAAGCACACATCTTTTGATGGTCTTCATTTTATCTTTTGTATTTCCACATACTGATACCCCTTTTAAAAAGTAGAGCTGTTTACAGTCAGAGTGCTGATTTCATTCCCAAGGACTTTAATTATAGTCACAAATTTTAGAGGCTGATTAATTTTCATGAATCATCCAATACTCACTGTATACTCGAAACCTAAATTGAGGGGAAATCCAGAATATTGATGGCCTACACATGGCAGTTTTGGTGTTTGCCAGAGCTTCGTGCCCTGGATCGTAACAGCGCAGCAAGTCAATGGCAGCCCTATTGCGCTGGAAGAGTCTATGGAGACAGAGACAGAGACATATTCTTGTGTCATCCCCCAGAGATGCTCTGGTCATCTAACTGCTGCAGACTAGCCAGGAGGCTTACAGTTGCTGAGCCCACCTAGTCTCGAAGCAGGGAAAACAGTGGGTGGGTTTGTGTCCACGAATTTCCCTTCTTCATTCTGAGTTAAGGCCACAGCTGCTATAGTCCTGCCCAGGACAGAGAGGTTACGTATTGTCCCAACATTTGTTGTTGTTTTTCTCCTTTTTTAAAAGAAAATATTTTTTAAGTTTTCACATGAAGAGCTCTCAAGCCATCAGATAGGAACAAAGAGGCTTTTGCCATTAGTCAGGCAGTGCTAAAATCTGTCTCCATCAAAACTATTTTAAGTTGTGCTCAGATCTGGGTTCATTTTGGATGGCAGAACAACACATTATGAATTTGGATGTATTGAGAGATCCTGGTACCATATGTTATTTTTAGGTGCAAAACAGTATGATTTAGGGACACCATGCTTTTTTTTTTAAACTGCTGAAGAAGAGGGCTTCATTATAAATATAATAGAAATTTTGACTGAGTATTCAGTTCTTTTTAGTCCTGCCTGGGCATGCTTAGGCTACTCTACATTTATAGACTGGTGAAAACCGAGGGAAGGAATTCAGGGTTCAGTTCATCAATCATTCTGTCATTTTCAGGCACCACGGAAGTCATTACACTTAAGAAAATATTCAGTCACCTGATCTCAGTGAGGACTAGAGTTACACATAGTAGGACCATGTCGTTAGGAAAAGTCTGTCGGATGAGCCTCTCCAGGTGAGAATGCCCATTGTGTAACAACTGTAGTGGAAAGGGTTGACCATAGGAAGACCTATGTGTTCCGCAGCGGCCTGTGGGGAACAAACAGGCACATGGTATTTCGTATCATTTTAGTGAATGTATTCTTCTTGCCACCAAGGGTGACTGTTATGGGATGAAATTCTATAATCTTGACTGTCCTGTGATATACTGTTAGCTATGACTTTGGAGGTAAAAAATGATGTTTTTACCCTACTGATTTTATTGAAGGAGGAAACGGGCAACTAACTTCTTGCATAAGCAGGGAGTTGGGCCAAGAAAGCTGTGTATAGAATAAATAATTTGAATACTCACACATATTTCAAGATTTAATGTTGGTATGTGAAATTCTTGACATTTAACTTTGAGATGTGGTATAACCCTCTCTCCATACGTTACATTTCTGTTCTTCTGGGAACTGTGGTTTTCACAGAGTCAGCAGCTACCTCGTACAATGAGCTGTCAGCATCCAGCCATCTAAATGGATAACGGTAGACAGCGGCAAGTGGGGTGCAGCAGAACACAGAACACAGAAACTCCAACTTGGGGCTTAGAGTAGTTTGGGTCCTCCTCCTCCTCCTCCTCCTCCACTTCCTTCTTTTGTCTTACATTATGGAAAATCAGAATTTTAATTTTTGGTATATGATTTGGCTATGTTGCTGTAAACTAAAATATACCTCGAAGACAGACAGTTTACTATGGATTCACCCAGCTCACGTACTTTTTGTTTTGAAAGCAATAGTCAGGCAGTAGATAGGATTTTGGGACATGTCACATTTAAGGGTCTCTTTATATAGCACCATTAACTTTCTGTATATAAAAAGATACATACATTTTGCTAAAATTAGCATAAGGCCTCTTATCTGGAGCCTTGTATCCCTCTGTGGCCATGTGGTTTTATTTCTTATGCCTCCTCTACCATCACCAAACATATATATTTGGGACGTTGGCTTGGGAGGGAATGGGCAGGTTAAATCTCCTTTTGAAACCAACGTGAAGAAATCTCATTAAAGGAAATTGCCCACGTATCTTCAGACCACATTCTGCTTCCGAGAGTTCGTGGGGGAAGACTTTACTTTCCTGTCTTTTACTGCTGAGTCCCACTTTGTCTTAAGTGTCACCCAGCAGACCCCGCACTTCCCAGGGCTGGTGCAGTGGGAAGTTTTTAAGGTGGTTTCAGTTTACTGCAAGGAGCTAATCGTAGCTCCAGGGCTTGGCAAGGCTGTAAATGCTAATCCAGGCAGTATCACCAGGTCACGTGGTGTGCTTCTAGGGGACTCCTCTGCCTTTAATGTTCACTCCCCATGCTGGTGACTTCTGCTTTCTGGAGCCCTAAATATAAGATACACCAGACCCAGATGAAGTCAGAGGAAAAAAAAATCACAATGCAGTTTGGGACAATAACAAGAATCTTACATCTTTCACTGAAGATAAAATTTGATGTTTTCATGGTATTAATTTTACTTTGTTATTCATCATCTCTAACCAGAATTATTAGCACATTGATGACTTTGTCTTCTCTTTTGTTTCAATGAATGAGGCTCAGAGCACAAATGCTCTGAGCCAAATGCTCTGAGCCTTGACGAACAGTTCTGTCAATGATTGAAGTTAAGTTTTGGTAGGCTTTCCATATCCAGGACAATGCAGTGGCTCACTTTCCCTTTGTCCCTCGGAGCCTCCTTGGAATAAATAGCAGTTATAATCCAACAATGAATGGGGGTCAGGGTGGGGTTCTGAAGGGGGTACTTTTGCCTCTTGACCTGACCCAAAGTTGGTATTTCAATTGTAGCTAATTTATCAACAGATACGTAAGTATGATGATGTGTCTACTCATGTGCTAGAGATTTTAGTCCCCACTTGTGACCTATGCACTAGTGAGTGAATGTCTGGGAGCTGAAACTACAGTCCATATATCTGTCTTCTATTTACTATCTATCTATCTATCTATCTATCTATCTATCTATCTATCTATCTATCTTCCATCTATCTATCATCTATCCAATTGAATCTTCTTTTGAGCAGAGTATGAGAGCTGAGGAGAAATCCTGCTTTGGTACACGTGACACTATACCAAGTACACCATAGAATTAGGTTTCTGTGGCGATTAAGGGTTGGTTAATGTTTTGAGAGACGTAAAATGTAGATTGTAAAGGATAGGAGAGACATTTGAAATGGAGAGTCTGTACAGAGGCGTCCATGCAGCTTAGTGTGTGGAGGGAGGGCAGTGAGACCACCTGCACACATGGCCCTAGCACAGAGCTCAGCCTCTGCAGAACCTTCCCTTTCTGCCCTTCGCTCTTCTTAGCTTTCTTGCTCTTCTTCTGGGCTCTTGTGCTTCTCAGCCATTCATCCAGGGAGATGACTGCATGTGCTGATGTCATTGCCTAAGCATTCTACTTCATTCTCTTACTTACACTACAAGGAGGCCAGAGCCAGCAGATCGGGTTTCCACCACGGGGCCCTTACTTGAGAGAGCCTGGCTCACAGCAGGAGCAAGGCCCTGCAGCTGAGGGCCCTGAACACACCTGGGAGTTGCCTCTAGGTTAATATGGCACTGTGACTCTCCCAAGATGTTAGCAGGACCAAGGTTGTCTGGAGACTCTGGCCCTTTCAGTGTTTCTTCCAGTCCTGGTCATTCTTTTGTAGCTGGTGCCCCAGAGGTCCGAGGTACATAAGCGGCAACTCCTTCAACAGAGTGTGGGTGGGAATGGGGGATATGAGGTAAGAGAGGAGAGCCAAGCAGGAGGCCAGTGTGACCCCTGAATCTGAAACATTAGTCACTAAAGTGCACAGCTACATCTTCTTGATGCTCTTAGGTGAGAAATAAGGTGGGCATTTCTATATATATATTCTGATATTAGAATTTGAAGTGACTCTTGTAATCAAATAGAAATTTTAAATTTAATCAAATTTAATTTGTAATCAAATTTAAATTTTCTTTTCTAATATCACTTTACTTAAATTTTATTGTTATAGTCAAATTACTGAAAGATAATCAATTGTGCTCGAGATGAGGAGGAATTCGTTGGAAATAACATGAAAGTTATCCCCAGATTGATCATCAAGATGGTTTAGAGGACAGAGAGAGACACTTGCCACAAAGCCTGGTGACTTGAGTTTACCAGAATCCACAAACCCCACATTGCAGAAGGAAAGAACCGACTCCAGAAAATTGTCCTCTGACCTCCACACTTACACCAGCTTGACAAAGAAATGAATAATTAAAACTTTCTTTTAAAAGAAATTAAACACCCAAATGGCTTTTGTATAATTTACATACAAAATAGGTCACTGTATCATTGGTATCAAAATGAGTTGAAGTACTAGATGTTTTGAAAGATAAAATTTGACTCTATTTTCATCTTCAAAACTTCTTAAATTTGTAGCCAATAGCTATGTGCCACGCAGTGAATGAAATGCAAGTGTCACGTGGTTGATGAGTGGATTAGAGCATACAGAGGTGCCTCTAGACATGCACAGTAACAGTCAGGAGACAAGTGACATGGGGTCCACCACCTGCCATGGTTACTTTTAACTCCCAGAATGCCATGCAAAAATCAGCTACTAGTTTTAATTACATTTTAAACTATAATTTTGTACATTAGAATCTTACTTTTTAAAAAGTTTAAGTGTGTTAGCCCCAAATACACAAAATAGCTAACTTTGACAATGGAAACTAAAATGCATATGAAGATTACATGTTATTAGTGTATACTAGCCTCCAATGCCACAGGTTAAAAAATCAAACAAGCATAATTGAAAGATGCTTGGAAGGAGATACACAGCTCTTCATTCTTTTGCAGCTCCTGTGTGTGTGTGTGTGTGTGTGTGTGTGTGTGTGTGTGTGTGTGTGTGTGTTTGACTATAACAATTCCATCATTTAGGGCTGAAGACACATGTAAGCCAGGCTTTCTCTAAGATCTTATTAACTATGAAAACAAAAGAGGACATGGTTTGGGGGAGGTAAGGGACAGATTCATGTAGAATTGTTGTTGTTGTTGTTTTGTGTGTTCCTTTAGTTTTAAATAAACCAGAGATTTTCCATACCCCCCCCCACATACACATTTGAAGTCTGGCACCCTTAAGTAATTGGAATGAATGTGAACCAAAAATAAANGTAGAAAATATAAAATTATTTNATCTATGCTTCTGAGTTGCCAAGCTTTCCTCATAAGAGCTCTAAAATCATCTTTGATGTGCTCTGTATGGTTGTACGCAACTTGAAAAAAGAAAGTAGTTTTCCAAGCCTGGAACATAAGAATGAAGTCAGTCAGAGAGACTGAATGTCTTCCTGACATCCTGGTGGAGTGAGGCGGTTTGAGGAGGGGAGAAAACAGCAGTGATGAACAAAGAACATTTTTATAAAAAACCAAATGCAAGTGGGCCAGGCCCGGAATGGCTGGTGNTCCCATCAAGTGCAATACAGCCTTGGGTACACTCAGCACCATCGATGTTGAGGGTGACTAGTCCCTGGTGTGGGGCACCCTGCGTCTCAGAGTGCACCTGTGAATCTGAGGAGATTATTACGGCGGCGATTGATCTTAGTTACTCTCTATTCTCTCCTCACACTGCTCCCCGACCTACCAGTGTGATAGACATAATTCTTTGCCATTTGTGCAAGGTCCCCTGGATCAGGGGACATATCAACCTCTGGTAAAGATTGTTGCTTAGTATATCACCACTACCCTGCACTGCATCCTCCCAAACTTCTATATCATATAAGATGCTTCTCTTACAGTTCTCTCCAAGGTGCTGGGGAAGTGTGTGCCTTATGCTAGAGAGCTGTGTATTGAGCTGCATGGTGCCTGTCAGTGACTTCAGTCCTTCAGGTGTGATGACTCCACGGTCCAGTCCCCTTAGATTGATTACTGACATTGACTTCAGTTTCCTGAGGGAAATTAAGGCGGAGTAGTTGGAAATAGCCACAGCACCATAGTAAGTGTGAGGAAGTTGGCCTGAGTGTTTAGATCCTGAGTGGAACAATGGCAGCCTTCCTGAGGAGTGTGTGTGTGTGTGTGTGTGTGTGTGTGTGTGTGTGTGTGTGTGTGTGTGTTGGACGGCGCACTTACCTTTGCATCAACACATAAGGCTAGTGTTGGATGTCACTTTCTGCCTTATATTTTAATATAAGACCTCCCACTGAGCCTGGAACTCTCTATTTTGCCTAGACTGACTGGCCAGCAAGTGCCAGGGANGACCTGTTTCTGCCTTCCCAGTATGCCTGGGGGCATAAGGGTTTTAACAGCCCGATGCTGGTACACCTGGCTTTTTTCATGGGTACTGGGGATCCCAACTCAGGGGACAGCCCCAGGATCGTTCTGGATAGCTGGGCCATCCAGCACTCCCTCCCTTTACCTCAGAGCATTGTCCTGAGTACAGTTTCGCGTAAGCGCCTAGCTTCGATGTGTTTCTACTCGAGTGTGTTGGAAAGGAGTCTTCCTTTCTGCTCTTTCCCGGGATCTATTTAAAACCCTGTCTGGTTATGGAATGCCAAGTTTGCATCCAGGCCCTCCCTGTGCCTGCTCCACCACACCACATGGCAGCACACAGCAAGGCCGGCAGTGCTTTCCAGCGCCATCGCTGTCTCCAGTGCCCCAGATTCCGAGGATGACCGCACTCTGCCAACAAGGTGTTTCCTTCGAGAACACGAGGTTCAGAAGGACGGCTTTATGTCAGCTAGGCTGCTTGCTTGAAGCTGACTCGGCTTAAAGGGATTTTTGGTGCTGTTGTTGTTGAATACTTTTATTAATTCTTTGAGTATTTCACACAGTATCTTTTGATCACGTTCTCCCCATAGCCCTTCCCAGAGCCACCCCACCCCAAGCCTCTCCCAACTTCCTATCATCATTTTTCCATAACCCACTGACTCATACTTGTGCTGCCCACATTCTTCTGGGTGTAGGGCCATCTACTAGAGTATGGTCAGCTCATCGGGAACCACAGCTTTATGTAAAACTGACCCTCGCTCCCTGTAGCCATCAGCTGTCCACAGCTTCTAGGCTGGGGGATAAACAAGCTGGTTTATACTGGTGGCTGCTAGCTTTGAGCTCTGGGCTGCCAGCAGTCTAACTTTTCTCATTTACATTTTCACAACTGTTCTCCATTCACCCTGTTCTGTGATTTGTTTCCTTAGCACGTCTTTAAACATTTATTTCTGTGTTTTGTGAGTGCACGTGTGTGTGTGTGTGTGTGTGTGTGTGTGTGTGTGTGTGTTTCCCCATCTGTATACTCAGGTATGTGTAATGGAAGTGGGTTCTCTCCTTCCACCATGTTGGTTCTAGGGATTGAACTCAAGTCCCTGGTCTTGGTGAGGAGCATCTTTCCCTGCTGAGCTATCTTGCTGGCCCCTGTCATAATTTTTGCCTATCACACTAATAAGTTTTTATATTATACTATTTTGCATATTAAATGTTATCATGTTTCCTTTGCCCTCATAACAACGATCGATCACAACAATCGATTTACGATTTTTAAATTGATCATTTTTATTTTTGGTTTTATTTTTTTATGTATTTTCTTTGCTGTTCACAGGCTTGTATGGCTAAGATATTCTCTACGTAAGCTGTGTCCTCCTCCTAGCCCCTTTGCCTATGTATTAAAATTTATTTCACTTTACCCTTTTCTTCTGTGTGACTATGATATCTGTCTTTTGGCTTCTAGAATCTTCTCTCTCGTCATGAATGTAAACTAAGAGAACAGCAGAGATCCATGCTCTGAGGACATTGTCTGAGTATTTTACTATTTTTCCTTTTATATCCGACCCTAAAATTCCAGGTGTCACAAACTTACCTGACTGAGATGCCAAGCAGAATGGGGGAGGGCCAAGCTGAACCCAGATGATGTGTTTTGATTGCACTGATTGCTTCTGCTTGCTATCAGTAGAATGCTGTGTGCAAGAGGGTGTGCCTGGCATCCCCACATCCCCTGAGATGCTCCAGAAACAGGGATATTTTGTGGATTCTCTCAACCTTTATGTTTTTAAAAAATGATCCATAGGCCACAAGGAATACCAAGCCTAGTACACAGCTGCTTCTCAAAGCTGTTGTACAAGGCCTTGCAACCAAGTCTTACATGCTCTACCTAGCAAACACCACCGCACAAAACCCAAGGCAGCGGCAGTTCACTAGTAGAGGTATTGACTAAGTCAGGTTTTACCCTTGCCCTTTCTTAAGTCAGAAGGTAGCAGTATTTGGCCAGTGTCTGCTGTAAAGAACTTCCCTAGCCACTGCATTCTTTAAAAACATTATTTTACGTGTATGTGCACATGCACACATGCATGTTCACATATGTGTGTGTGCACGCCATGGCGCATATGTGGAAGTCAGAGGACAACTTGAGGGACTTGATTTTTCCCATGAAAAATCCCAAGTCCAGTTTTCAGGAGTGACAGTGATGCTTTCTTTACCAGCAGAGCCATCTTGTCAACCCAGTCTAGTGTGTTTTTAATGGTCAGAGTTCTTCCTTTGAAAGCTTCTTCTAATAGTTTATCTGCTTTACCATCTGTAGTTACTTGAATTTTCAATGAACTATTATTAATTATGTGTAGATTTCTCTCTGTGTCAAAAAAGTGTCCTTCCATTTTTACAGCCCAGCATGATTATTGTTATTATTTTGATTTTGCCACTGCCAACAGTAAAATTCCCTTTGATGAAAATGGAATTTCCTAATTTTGATAAGGACTGAAAAATTAGTAAAAGATATTAAGCATTTTGGAGAATATTGCATAAACAGAATGTCACAGAAATAGGGAGAAGAAAATTCTTAGGTACAAAAGAGGTGAGCCATTGTGATCTTGGAAGAAAATGATACAGCCTTGCTGGTAAAAGTAGACTCAGAAGAGAGACACAAAGACTGTGAAGGCAGAATGTAACAATGTGGGGGTGCATGATAGACAGGGAATGGCCTGGATGGATTTATACCCTTGCTATAAAAGTTTGAGAACTATAAAATCCCAGAAGAATAGAAGCCCTGTTGAAGATCTGCAGGTCTTGAATGCAGTCATCCTAGAAGCACATCATGGGTTTTGAATTCTTTGACATATGTTATGTAATCATACACTCCTAATACCCCTATGGAAGATTCAGGATAATTATTATCTCCATGGAAACAGAGACCAAAGAGATAAACAATGTTTTTTTAAAGACATANACTTAGTCATGCTTTCTTTTTTTAAGTATCAGAAATGTGACTTTAAGACATTTAATTCCTAGTGTCCGTCATTCTTTCGGAGTATCAGTGGTAAATGGCATAGTCAGAGACCATACTGGGGAATTCTTTCCTCTCTATGAAAGAGTGTGCGTAGAGGTCTTAGGCGGGATTCTAGATAACTGAGATGTATTTAAGTTGATTGCAGAATGTATTGATAACACTGGTCAGATGTCCCTTCCACTGAGAGCAGTACTTACCTGAACCGTCTTTTAATCCCGTGGTATTTTCTGTTGTTTCAACCATGCACATAATGCTTCTCCCCTATAATCAATTGTGGCTGAGTTTATTCAAACCTAAGTCATTCTCTTTACACAGGAGAGAGGTAAGAACTTTAGTTGCAAGACATGGTCCTCAGAGAATGGCTTATTTCACCCACTAGCTGAGTAGGTAAATACAGAATGCTCCTCATGTGCATTAGACAACAGGAGAGCCAGTTTTGTCGCTGAGCTATCAAAGTAAAACCATGTGATGGCCAGCAGTGACAGGTCAGGTAGGCTGAGGTAATGTTGGGCTTGGGTGATCAATGGGCACGATGGATGTTACAGGGGCAGATCAGGAATGATTTGACATTGGGCTGTGCAGCACTGTTCCACAGTTGGAGAAGAGGATTCTGAATATTTACCTCAACAAACAAGAGAATTAAAGTGGATAAATAAATGATCAACACCAGGACTTGGATATTGTAGCAATGTATGCAAGTATCAAAATACCCAATTGTACCCAACACAACACAACGATTATCAGCCATGGGTATAAAAGCGAGGGAAGAGCTAGAGACATGGTGTGGTAGGTAGGTAAGGGGATGGCTATGCAAACATGAGGACCATGTAAAAGCCATCAACAGTGACTGCAGAGACAGGAGGATCATACGGATTCATTAGCCAGCCTAGCCAAATTGGTGAGCTCCTGTTTCACCAAGGCTCTATCTCTAGGCAATAAGACAGAGAGGAAGACATAAGGTCCTGCCCTGGCTCTGCCTCCATTTATTGGGATGTACACATAACTCATACGCATTACACACACACACACATACACACACACACACATATGCACACACATACACATACACACACACACACATACACATACACACATCTACCATAAGAATTTGATAGGGAAAGGGATGATGGAAGACGAGGGAAAGCCTGGTCTTTGTTTGGATTTAGGGAAGACAGGCAGGGAGAGCTCTGGCCTGCTATCCTCTCGGCTTTCCCTACCACACTGGACACCGCCTCGCAGTGCCTCTCTCTCCATCTTGCATCCAGGCCTGTGTTTTCTAGGCTTCCCTTTGCTCAGTTGTGCTACCTCCCTGTGGTTGTGGGTGCGAGGGGCTGAGAAGGCTGCTAGGTGGAAAGGAGATGGTAAGTGACCAGTGTCCTGCCCGTACCCACACTGTCTGGTCCCGGCCCTCCACNACACACACACACACACACACACACACACACGAATAAAACAAAATAAACTATGTCCATTATTGTTTTTCTCTATTGGCATTTGATGGGTAAGAGCAGAGCCATGAGCCTGCGAAGGCATGGCTGCCTTCATCCTGTGGACCCATCTCAAAGCCAAAGCCTTCCATGTAACCTGAAGAATGGTTTTCCTGGCTGTGCACTTTGTTGTCTCCATGACTTATCCTCTTGATCTGGGAAGGCCGTGTCTTTTAGACAGAAGGAGCCACAGCTGTTTGGAATTCCATAGAGAGTAATGAATGAACACTGGGTCCTTCAACATCAGGATGTTTCCCAGCAGTCATGTGTGTCCGTGTTCAGCATTATATTCTTTATATGTATGTGTTATGCATGTGTTTTACTTGTACATAGGTGCACATGCCTGTGTGTATGTATGCCAGTTGAAGCCCCCGGTTGACACTGAGTGTCTTCCTTTGTTGCTCTCCATCTCACACATGGAAGCAGGATCTCTCCCTGAACCCAGAGCTTTCAGTTTTGGCTAGTTGGTTAAACAGTCGGCTCCCTGTCTCTACCTCTAGTACACTGGGATTATGGGAAGGTTGCCATGCCCACCCAGCTTTTTGTGTGTTTTCTGAGAATCCAGACTTGGCTCCTCCCAGTTGAATGGTAAGGACTTTACCCATTGAGCCACTTCCTCAGGCCCCTAGTATAGCTTTGTGTGATCTAACTTGTCAAGAGATCAGGAGAGACAAACAGAAGCCAGTATAATGACTATATGCTTTTACTATTGCTTCTTTTTATTATTATTATTACTGATCCAGGGTTTCATGTAGCCCCGACTAGCCTCACATTCATTATGTAGGTGAGTTGACCTTGAATTTCTTATCCTATCTCCATGTCTTGAATGATTACAGATGTGTGCCCCCACGCCTAGTTTTTGCAGTGCTGGTATGAATGTAGGGCCTTGTGTATTTTAGATAAGCACTCTACCCAATGAGCTACATTCCCAGCCCTTTATTTTGCTATGAATATTTCTGTGGACCTCACCGGGAGGCCTCTGTCAAAGTCAAGATTGGAGCTGATGTTAGGGCATGGTTCTCAGCTCTGTGGGTGATGGGGGCCTGATCTAAAGGGCCATGGAATCCTTGGGATAGGGTGGTTTTGTTTCTGTTTGAACTCTGGTGCTCAAAGTGAAATCCCTTCCTATTATTTGTCCTATTCTACTCTGTCCATCCCATTCTCTGTCCTTCCTCAGCACCTTCCTCTGTAACCTGTCACCATTTTCCCAAGTGTAAACCCCAAATGTTTCCTATGTTGACCTATGCTTAGGGTGGTGAGTATGAGGTGCTCTCAATATCCTGGCAGTCGTAAACTAATTAAAGTAGACAGGAGCCACCAACAAAAGAAAGTTCTCGGTTTCTCTCCCCTCCTCCTGCTTTTCTTTTTCTTTCTTTTTCCCAGTAAATAGCCGGCTTCTTTGTTCCTGGCTGGACTATTTCATTGCTGTCACCATTGTCCTCATTGTTCTCTCAAACAGGAGGGGTCTGGGCCAGGAGCAGCAAGGTCTCTGCTAATGACGGGAAGTCTTTAAAGTTTGCACTGCATTTCATCTTCTCTGTGGGAGTTTTAGGACGTGCCCAGTGTTTGATCCCCACCGCGCAACTTTGCTTCTACTTAATTACCAGCTCCCCCATTACCCTTCCTCATTGAGAGGCGCACGGGAGGCCCATAGGGAAGTAATTCAAGGCCAATCTGAGTGATGGCAAGAATTAGTGAAGTCAGTTGTTTTAAGGCTAATGCTCGGGAAATAAAGATGTCCCACTTCAGAGATCTCATTGAAAATTTTTGCTCCTTTCTCTTTTCTGTTACAATAGAACAGGTACGTCAATGATTTTGCTCCCAGAGCAGTATAAGGACCATTCAGGGGCAATTTATAACTGTCAGGAATATAAATAAAAAGAGGATGATATTAGAAGATGTAACAATGTTAACGAAATGTTTTTCCGTCTTTTTATAGCTCATAGTCTCTTTCTGCCCAGCCTATTAGCCAGGTCATAACTGTCCACAGCAACTTTTTCAGGGCTCACGAGGCAGACTGTGGGGCTGTTTCAGGGGTGGCTCATTTTACAGTCCAGGAGAGATTAGACTTTGTCCTTGTGATGTTGCTTTTGTTCCAAGGGTGTCAGGATGAGCCACAAATGCAAATCACAGGTCAGCATTGGGATTCTATCCCCAATCTAGGCTTTTTGCAGTGAACCTGGCATTGGGAGTCACAGTTAGTGTACATGTGCTGAAAACTGAGCCCTTCTGTCTCCTGAGTTTGCTAGCCTGGACCACAGGTAGCCCCGGTTACCAAGGTGTCTGTCTGTAGGGAGAATGCCTTGCTCAACTTCCTGTCCTTCTAGTGCCCCAGCCCTATGAGCAATGACCCCCTTTATCTAATGAATTAGGAGCTACTCCTGCCTTGCAATTCTCAGTTTGCCACTTGGCATTGAGAATCAAAGCAGGGCTATTTAGTGCAGCAGTAAATGGCCCACCACATTAGCCCCCTGGCATGCCAAGCTATTAGGTTGTTTTACTGTTGTTAAAGTTACATTTGTTAGGTGGAGTTGCTGCCCCTCCACACAACTGAGCAGAGTCTGATGCCCAGTGGAGACAGCACGTGCATAAGACATGAGCCAGGCAAGACCCAAAAGGTCAGGCCAGCTGGCTGTCCCTCAGATCAGTGACACTGTCTAGATGCAGAAGTGAGACCCTGGAATACTGTGACTTTACAAAGGGGGGTGGTGGTGGGGAGGCCACTGGACAGACGTGGATCTCTGCTGTGCTGTGACTAAGCTAATTACATGGGCTTGATTAAGCGCTTCTTTAGAGCAGTTCTTAAGTGAACCACTAATTGTCAGAGTGCCATCAAGTAAGGGAGGCCAGAGTTGAAGGCTGATGTCGCCAGCACCCACTAAGGCTGTTTGAAGCTGGACAGAAGGCTGGGACATAGAATCTCCCCAAATGGAAGGAGAAATAACTCTGGTTAGTGTGTGTGTGTGTGTGTGTGTGTGTGAGAGAGAGAGAGAGAGAGAGAGAGAGAGAGAGAGAGAGAGAGAGAGAGGAGAGAGCAATAGACAGACAGTCAGACAGAGAGACACACATACACAGAGAGAGTGTTTCTGAAAGCTAGGAGCATGCCAGCAGTATCTAGCTTCATGCAGCCAGCTTGCAGGGTTGAGTTGGCATTTGGTAACTGGGGAGCGGCTGCCAGTATGTGTGTGGTGGGAAAAGAGGGAACAGACAACAAGAAAAACACATAGAGCTTTAAAAAAGATGTAAAATGATTCACTTCGTGCCATATGGACAAAAATGTTGTCACAAAAATAAGGCCAAAAAATAGTGCCAGGTTAGACTTTTAGTTCAAAAACATATGTATAACCATCCCATGAACATGAATTTTAATTAGTATTTTGATAGAGAGAAAGCAGATATTTTTTTAACCTGCTCTGTTCTTGTTTTCTGTTCCTCTCCCAGTTTTAGCCTCCATTAAACATTCATGTACTGTATGTTTTGTGTCTGCATGAAGAAAAATGCCTTATCCCAGGACTGGTGGGAATGCAAACATCTTAGTTTTCTGTGGCATACAAAATATCTTCCCGGTGGAGCATGCAAGTAGAAGCTCATCTCAGGGAAACGGAGCACTCTCTCTGAGACCCAGGCACACCAGGGAGGAAGGAAGCCATATGCCTCGCTTTTTGTCAGTGCAGGCAGCTGGACCCATTCCGTTCCTCACACCCACCATTCACACCATGCACATCTCGTCTCTCTGGGGTGCCTTTGCAACAAGGGATGCATTTCACACATATATGTATACACACACAGGTATATGTGGTACATATATAATGCATATATAATGCACATATAATGCATATATAATGCATTATTATTTGACAGGACTGTTCAGGGAAAGAATTGACTATAATAATACAAACCTTTGGTAATGGATGATATAGTTTATTAATAAATAAAATGTATATTCATATATTTGCACTTACATATCAGCTATGATCTACTTACTTTTATGCATGCACAATGTGAGCATATGTGTGTGGGTGCCTGTGCGTGTGGTGCATGTGTGTAGAGGCCAAAGGTCAATGCTGATGTCTTTCTCTATCATTCTCTACCTTATTTTGAAGCAGTGTCTCTCACTGCACCTGAATCTTTCCATTCCAGCCAGGCTGCTAGCCAGCAAGCCCTGGGAATCCTGCCTGTGCCTCCCACCCCTGCAAACACCAGGTTCCAGGTGCACACTGCTGTGCGTGACTTTCCCGTGAGTGCTGGAAGGAAGATCTAAACTCAGGTGCTCAGGCATGAGCTGGAGCACTTTACCCATAGAGCCATCTCCCCAGCCACGGAGCCTCTTCTGCTTCTACAAAGGATTGGTGATTATGGCAAGATCTGTGCTAACTTCTTTTCCCTGAGCAAAGGTCACTCTCACCTTCAGTAGGTACATCCTCAATCCCCCGAGTGAGACGGCTGAAGGCAATACCGTGAAGTGTGTGTATTAAGAAGGTTGTAGGTGCCAAGGAGGCCGGGTACATTCCATGTATGCCCCACAAAAGGAATATTGGCGGATCAGGTATTTGTATTGTGAATGATAAAATTTGATAGTAATACTTAATATTTAATTTATTTAAATTACATCAGCAAATTATTAATAATACTTTTAAAGTAATGATAGTAAGTCATTATTATCACTTAGCATTAAAAACCAAAGTCAGATAAGGCTTTGCATCCTGTAATTCTAGAAGTTGGGAGGTAGAGACAGGAAGATCAGAAGTTCAAGATTATCCTTAGTGCATAGTGACTTCCCAGAGAGCCTGGGCTATAAAAGACCATCAGAAATAGACAGATACCCCAAAGCAAAAGTGCAATAGCAGCAATGGGTGAATCAGGTCTCATTACAAACTTAGGTTATTTCATATTCTCTGCTGGAATCTTCAAGCCTTCATGGGAGAGCTAGCTTTATTTCAGATGAATCCAAGCTTTATTTCAGATGAAACCAAAGATGAGTGTGAAATCTGCAATTGTCTTATAAAAGGTGAAGTTTACCCCCTAGTATGGAGCTCAAAGATACCTCACTCTTATATTTGGCAGATAGTAATATGACCAGTCATCTTCCCCCTCATCTCCCTCTCCCTCTAAGGAACCTGTGGTCCCTTCCCTGAGTGGGTTTTATCTGGAGGCATTTGTTGAATTTGCCCTTTTGATGCTGGTGGTGTGGTGTGAGGTGTTCACTGTTGTCTTGTGCTTTTTCCTCCCAACGGAGTTAGTCATTGTTCCTATAAAGATCACACTGTGGTTTGCCTCTGGAGTGTCCCCAGTTGCCTATATGTCAGACTCCTCTCCAGGGTAGTGCTAACAGAAGATACAAGAAATTCTGAGAGGCGAGGCTGATGGTTGGGCTTAAGATCAGTGAGGTTGTGTACTCAAAGGTATCAGGGACCCTGATCTCAGGTTCCTTTCCACCCCTGTGGCCACAAAATAAATAGTTTTGCCACATTTTCTCTCATCATAGGTCCAGGAGCAATGGATCAGCCAATGATAGCTGAAACCTGCAGAACCCTTCTCTTTTATAAGCTGGTTAGTGTAATGCTGACTAATACAGGTTATTACCACAGAAAGCAATGTTACTGGACATACAGTGGCCTCAAGGTGCAAACTGGAATTTACAAGATGTCCATTTTGTGAAAACTGTAGATAAAGTGGTCTTGGATTTACATACGGGTTGCTCATTTTCAGCAAAGAGAAGGTAATTTGTTATTAAACATCCCTTCTCCCTTTGAGAACTCTCATTTGGGTTTATGATGCTGGGAATACTCACCAGCCTATCGTGTCAGATTTATGTTGTCTTGTTTCATAGATCTATTCATCCNTCTATGGAAGTGCCTGTGTTTACTTACCAGGCCAAGGTCACCTGATATGGTCATGAGGAATGAAATCAGGCCAGGTTGGAGGGGCCACAGCGCTGAGGCTGTGACAGTTTTATTGAGAGCAATCAGATTTTTTACACCTTTATCAGAAACAGAAGATAATGTTACTTTCCAGGATCAATACAATTGTAGTTGCCATGACACAAGGAAGTTTGCAAGCTATACAGGGTATACAAGATTAATGTCTAAAACCAATTGGCCTGTCAAACGTCCATGCTTCCTTGACTACTAAGGGATCACACAGAGAAACACAAAGCAGCTGGAATATGTCACTGACTGAGGGGGTGCATCAGTCTCTCAGGAACTGGAGGGCACATTGTGCCCCAGGAGCCATGGACTCTAACCTGAAAAACCTATGATACATGCCTCTCAAGGTAGGCCAGGCCAACCTCATGGTTCCCTGTACCTCTATCCATCCATTGATCCATCCATCCCTCCATCTGTCCATTCACCCATCATCTATCATCTGTATTTTCCTCCCTCCATCCTATATCCCAATTCATTCATCTACCCACCCACCTACACATCCGTCTATCTATCCTTCTGTCCCTCTACCCATGCATGCATGCATGTAGCCATCCATCCATAAATACATACATACAAACATACATACTTACATACATACATACATACATACATACATCTCTCTCCTCATATGAGTTCTACATGTGAGGAAAGTTGAATGTCATTTCCTTGCTGTAAGGGTATTAGATTTGGAGGAATGCCAGTGGATTTTGGTTCATTTAGGGTTTCAGAAGCATCTTGTGAAATGAGGGAAAATTGAAAGAAAGTCTTAAGACACATTTCCTTCTATCTGTTCTGTACATGTGGACCATTTTCAAGAGTTACAATGCAAGGGAACTCAATGGAAGTGGGAGAGCCATCCAGGCTTGCCTATCTTGCCCTGCTCCCTCAAAAGAGATGTTGAGACAGTGCACAGTCACTCAGACAACCTTGGCACCCTCTCTTACANCAATGATTTCCTGAAAATTGTGGGGTGAGCTTTTGAAATATTCCTGGAGGGTTAGGGATGTTGTTTAGTGTGCTTGAGACCTTTGGTTTGATTTTTAGCAACACTGAAGTGTAAATAAACATAAAAGAATATATGTAGTTATTAAATATAACATTGGCTGAAATTGCAAAACATTGGAAATAACCTAAGTCCTTATATATAAAACACTTGTTGGATAAATTAAAATATGTTTATATAGTAAAATACCATGCGATAATATAACTAAAGAGGACATTCTTTATGAATAATTTGAAGACNTTTCCAAGATCCATGGTTAGGTAGAGATTTTAAAAAAAGTCTTCATAAAGTATATAGAATTCTATTTTCTCATAAGTAAGATAAACAAATAAGAATAATTACATAATTCATAGAGTATACAGAATGCTATTTTTCCATAAGAAAGATAAACAAATAAGAACAATTACATATAGCTGATAATTTAAAAGCTTAAATATAGGAAAGATAGGTTCAACGAGGGAAATTAATAAACTATGTATAGTGTATAGGTGGGAGAAAACAGGATTGAATAGATTCAAATAGTGCTGCCTTTATTTACAGTTTTTATTTTCGANCGTTGTAAGCATTTTATGCATTTCAAAAAGTCAGATTTAATCAACAGAAAGGAGACAGTATCTGTTAGATTGTAAAATGGACAGATAGACAGATGACAATCTTTGTGGCTGGAGCTTGGGACCATTACTCTACCAAACACTGAAAGGGAGGGAGGGAGGGAGCACAGAAGAAATGGAGTTTATATAGTACTGGTGATGGACCACCTTAGTCCTTAGATCATGCATATCTTCATTTCCAGAAACTATCGGGGACCATCCTCACCTCTTACTACCTTTATTGAAAAGAAAGGAGACTGAATAAAACTACGACTCGACTCTTTTCCTACTTAGGGGGCCGTAGTTGAGTCAACAATGGGATTACTTAGATTACTTAGTCTGCTGAAAGGAGAACAAAGNGTCTGTTCAAATTGTTTGCCTGTGTCTGAATCATGATCATTAAAACAATACATCCTAGCCCGTGGTACCTGCTTTCTAATAAGCCGTATTGTTTTATTCCTCTCATTTTTGTTTACTACGCAAAAATGTCGATACTGTCCCCTTTCTGCCCCCATCCAACCCAGCTCCTTCAGAGAGAAACTGGCTTTTGAAGTTAACCCTTTAAAAGTAAAAATGTAGTAGTTACTAAAATAATTTTACTAATGAAAGATTACCATATAAAGGAAAACCAAAACATGAAAATTGATCGATTGAAGGATTTATCAGGGAGTATTCCAGTGGCCCAAAGTTTTTCCTTCTCTTCTGAGTGGCTGACGGGCAAGGTTCCTAGATGGTGTGTGTAAAGTAAGGATGTTTGATATAATGGTGTGACCCTTTTGATTAGCCAGTATTGCGGTTTTCTTGTGCAATAGGCATTGGCAAATATTACTTACCTGCAGGCAGGCTGCTTTGGTGATGACTAATGTGGAGGTCTGGAGTCACACATTCAACTTTCAGTCGTGAGTGAAGGGAAGGAAGAAGAGGCATGGGGCTGACACTCCCTGACTATAGAGAACGTATATTTAATTTCACCAAAAATACCGACCTCTATGGGTGTCAGAAATGTGAGTGCTTATTTTTATCCAAGGGTCCTCTAATTAAATAGGCAAAATTTCAAACCATTTCAGGCAGGGCAAGCTGTGTGAGACTTAAATGAGTAGACAGGAAAAATCTGGAAGAGAGTGGACCCTGTGTGTGTGTTTCAAATGGGAATGAAGAGTCATTGAGGCAGGCGGGGTGCTGTGTGGGTAAGGCTTTGTGTCAGTCAGTGGTCTCAGCATTAAAGCTACATGTCCACTCTTAGCCATCTAGCCCTGACAGAGAGAAAATATCAAGAATAAAGCAGAATCAACAATTTCTTATACTAAAAGCTATGATATATAAGCACTCCCATTCAAACTGGGCAAGGTCTATAAGCTCTTAAAAAGGGGATCCGTAGACTCTATATGCCTGTCTTCTGGTAATGCTGGCTGATGGAATGAATTCACCAACTCTAACTTTGGCACAAGCGAACACGCCACGGCTGCACACACTTGCAGGTGCACACCCACAGAGACCCCTCCCCCCCAGAACAGTCTTCCTTTGCTATCTTATTGACATTTCATCCCCTAAAGTAAATTCCCATCATTTGAACTTTTAAAAAATATATTTCAATATTACTTAAGCGAAGATGAGTAATGATGTGAATGGCTTTAAAGCAGGTTATTACCATTCAAATACTCTGTGGGTAAATTATATTTTAAAAGGGGGGGGGTCCTCTGAAACATTCCAAATGGAGACTTCATTCTAAGTAATCAAAATTGCTTTGCTTGTCCAGAGCGGCATTAAAAGCCCTGTCCGCTAATTGAGTGAAGGCAGGGCCGAAGCAGCGTTGGCCTCTCATTAGATGATCTCGCAGGCACGGCTTGTCATCCTGGGTTGCCGGGCTCAGTCTAATGGTACCGCTGGCTCACAATAATGGTAATTCATTATGACACGCTATGTCCTTCCAGTGTAGCAACAATGGGAGCCAGTGGGACGTCTGTCTACCCCGCTCCTACGTGATCCTGGTCCTTCCTTCCCGCTGTAGTTCAAGCAGCCACCTTGGTGTAAACCTGCATCCTTTGGCTAACTGGAGACTGGAGATCCCGCTGAGGTGTGGCAGCCGGGTCCCTCATTCTAGGACAATAGGCTGAGTCCCTGTGGAAAACCATAGCACGTCCGAAGGGAAGCACAGTGCATGAGTGTGCATGTGTGTGTGTGTGTGCACCTCTGTGCTTGTTTGTGTAAATGTGTTTATGTATGAGTATATGTATATTAGTGTGTATGTATATATGTGTATGTTTGCATGTATGTATATGTGTGAATGGGCATGTAGTAAGTGTATGTGAGTGTGTATGCATATGTGTGTTCATGCAAATGTGTGTATACATGTGAATGTGTGTTATATATATGTGTGTGAGTATATGTATGTGCATGTGTATATGTGTGAGTGTATGCTTCTCTGAATGTGTGTATGTGAATGTGCATATATGTATGTATATGTGAGTGTGTATATGCATATGTGTGTAT